>CABHPH010138095.1:0-40078 GCA_902168325.1 Peromyscus nudipes
GCTTTGGAGAATTTCTTTCATTTGTGTCTCCTTTTTTCCACTCTCTCTGGGATCGAGTGTTTCAGTTGTCTTGGGGGAGGGACCCCACTTGCTGGTAGCTTGGCAGCCTCGTCTTTGTTAAGGTCACGTGAAGGCAGGTGGATGCGGGAGCTGGTGACTGGACCTCATGTGGCCAGTGTCGTGATGGGATAGACTTGGCTACAAAATGCAAGGCTCCCTTTACCTTGTGGGGTATCATTTGGGCCCCCAGGCGCCAATGTTTCCTTTTCTCTGAACAAGCAGACACTGTGAAGAAAAAAAAAAAAACACATCAAGAATGCTGCTTCCGCTCACAAGGCCAAGCAAAGAAGGGTGAAGTTGATGGAACAAGGGTCCCACCATGTTCATCCCCTGAACCTGATTTTCCATGATGTCTACAATAGTACCATAAGTAGGATGTCCCAACATTGATTTAAAATCTAATATTAGGTTTGTCATGGCTTCCCATTTTAACTCGGGAAACCTGGAGCTTGAAAAGGTAGTTCATTCAAAGCTTGCTAAAATATTTGCTCAGCCGCACAATGGCGTGTGATGGAAAATAAACTCTCGTGGCTGGCTTCGTCCTATCAGCCCCTGCCTGCAGTGGAGAATGAATGAGGGAAGGTCAGTCAATTACGTGTGGTAATCACCGTAAGCATATTATCTGAGACACAGATGTCTTCTATGACCCCACACGACATGGCTATTAACCTCGGAGCAATATAAAAATGGAGTGGGCTGAGGGGGGGTTGGGGAGTGAGGTAAACTAGGCTTTCTATCTCTCCCTGTGTCGTAGGCTCAGAGAATAGAAAGTTCTGGACATGAAGACTATTTTTAGGAACTTGACCAACCATCTGCCCCCTACGCACCCCTCCTTGATGGAGACCTTTCTGTGGACCTCATGTGGCTAAGCACCTGCCACACCTGAATATGAGACTAACCAAATGACCTGGGAGCTATCGCAGACACTTTGTGATCTTGCCATTCTATTCTCTGTTCATCCGAGAGGAAGAGAGACAAGAAGACAATCTCAGTATTTGGTAAATAAGTTCCCCCCAGTCTTGGGTATGAGTGGGGAGGAAGGACCATGGGTCACCCAGGCAGTCAGGTGAACCCAGCGAGGTTATCCAGGGGACAAGAACTGAAAATAAGGATTCTTATATACTCAGTGACATTTTGTTTCCATGGGCAGGCACGATTCTGTGAAGTTCATAAAGGTTGGCACCGGGCTGGACACCGGGCTGGACACAGGGTGATTTTCTATGAAGGCCTTTGATGGATTACTCACTGCCCCAAGATGCATAGGCATTTAGGAAAATGCCTGCCCTGTGAAATACCCCGAACAAGGCTTTGCCAATTCAAAAACGAACACACAGGGATCCTGCTGTCCAAGAGCTCATCCTCTATGAGAAGGAGGATGGGGAAGGCCTAAATAGACTTCAAATCACATCACATCCTAGCTAGAGGACCAGGCCTACATAAAGAATGGATAGAAATGAGGAAGGGACTGAGCTAGCAAAGGGGCGTGGACAGTTTCCCGTGAGGCAATGATGCTTGAGCTGGACCACACGCACTGAGAATAACTACGTTTTTTGAGAACTCACTAGAGTCAGGACACGGTCCCAGGCACTTTCCTGGGATATTTTGTCTGATTCTCACTCCGGCGTTAGACCCATCGGGAGCTTACGAGTCATAGGACGGAGCTTGCCTGATGCCCCCCAGCTGGTTCGTAGTAAATGCTGAGATTAGAATCTGGATCCAGCAGAACCAAACTCTACTCAAAGGAGGATGTGTTAGCCTACCCCAGGGGAATGGCACCTGGGGTACAAAAACATGATACACCCCAAAAGTAGAGGGACAGTGGAAGCCAGAGTCATGTAGGACATGTGTGACTGGCTAGTATGCCCGAGAGGTGGACAGACCTCTCAGCCTGGTGGCCACCGAGGATGGTACAATCAGAAAGCCTCCTGTCTCTGAGAGGGTCCTTTCAGGGTCACTGGGGAGATGAGTTGGGGCATTGAAGATTTGAAACTGCCAGCTAGAGAGCTTTGCTCCTAGATGGAGTACAGACAGTGATGTAAGACAGGAGTGGAGAGACAAGGCGAGATACCCAGGCTCCAAGAGGTGCCAGAAGAGGCTGGCAGCCTGGGGCTCTGATGCCAAAGAGTCTGGGTGACAGAGTTCCTCCCCTTGGTTGTCTTATGGAGGACCCTGCTTGCATTTCTCTCATGGTATAAGAAACAGACACTTGGAAAAATTATGAAATTGAGTCACCCCAGGCATAAGGCTCATGATGTGTCCAAGTGAGCAAATGGGCTTGGAACTGAGTCTCTGGCCAAGGCTGGAATCAGTTCTCTCCTCGTGTGTGTGTGTGTGTGTGTGTGTGTGTGTGTGTGTGTAGGTATGCCTGTGAGTGTGCTTGTGAGTGTACATGTGAGTAGCCCATGTGTGTGTTCACATGAGTGTAGATAAGGAACATCAAATCACTCCTTAGACACTTTAACCCACGTCCATCTGCCCTTCTCTGTGCCTCTCACCCCCTTCCCTTTCCCGAAACTCTCTCCATTGAAAAATCTCAGTGACGTATTATCAAAATGTCAGTGGTAACCCCATCATCTGCTCTTACACTTTTAAGCCATATGAGCAGGTAGTTGTACCAAATGAACTAAAAAAAAAAAAAAAAAAAAAAAAAAGAGAGAGAGAACATATTGAGATTTTTTTTTAGGAGGAACGTTAGCCAGCTTAAACTGACAAGTGTTGATGACACAGGCTATCGTGATTGCCATGACAACAGTACAACCCAAGTTAGTTTGTTAAGTACTCCTCTGCAACCCGTCGCAGACACTGTTGGGTGTCTCCTCAGCACCCTGTCTGCCACTCTCACCTCCCTAACAGAGGAATTTGTTCGGGGCTGTCTCCTACTTCACGTGGCTTTCTGTCTCAGGGGAAGAGAGCTCTGAGCTCAGCCCCAAAGGACAAGTCCTCATGGGTCCAAGCTACTCGTTATGACCCCCACAGACACGAGCAGGTGGCAAATGAAACGGTCAGTGGAATGTGTGTAGATAACGCTGGAGGCCCTGTGGGACGTTTCCTCACTTCTAATACAGTCCGTCTGCCTGTCAGTTTGGGTCGCTCTAACTTGACAATGGGTAATTGATAGACAGTAGATATCTGCTGTTTACACGTTCTAGGGGCTGGGAAGTTCAGACCAGGGGGCCAGCTCTTGAGCTCTTGGTCCTCATACATAATACTTCTATAACAGAGGTTCTCAACCTGTGGGTCATTCGACCCTTCCACAGAAGTCTTCTAAGACCATTAGAAAACACAGGTATTTACATTAAGATTCATAGCAGTAGCGAAATTACAGTTATGAAGTAACAACAAAAATAATGTTGTTATTATTATTGGTGGTGGGGCACCACAACATGAGGAGCCGTATTAAAGGGTTGCAGCATCAGCTAGGTTGAGAACCACTGCTCTATAGGTTCATTTTTTTTTTTTAAGATTTCATAATGCTTTATTGACCTTGAATTTTCTCAGTGCTGATGAGAAAGGAACAACAGCTGCAGAGAGACATTGGACAACAGAAAAAACTTCTGAGCTAAATCATCTGGTTTATTTCAAAGATGTGTTGACCTCAGAACGGAAACCAGGATATGCCCTATGTTGGGGAAGGGGTTTTGCTTTTGCTTCTGCAGGAGAAGAAAAGCTATGGATACCAACAAAATTAGTAAAAATGGAAGGGAGGCGAAAGGTGCTCTCTCAAGCCAACTGCAGAAGCCCATCCGTCCTACTCACAAAGGCCCTGCGTCCATCACCTAATTGCCTGCCTATGGCCTTATGTTCTAAATCGTCATTGGACATTAAGTTTCAGTTTATCAGTTGGAGAGGGGCCACACAAAAAAAGTCACCCAGTACCACCCTTCTTCCTCTGTGATATGTCCTGCCGGGATGTGATGTCTCTAACTGCAGCAACCTCCCTGTGAGCATCAGTTGAGCAGAATACATTCCCAGCAGTGGCCTAAGGGAAAGATGGAGTGACCTAGGTCGTCAATGGCCTAGGAACTGAATGCCAACTGTGGGTTTCCTCTGGATCTCCTGTGCTATGTGAGTTCCATGTCTTAGTAAGTTTTTTTTTTGAAATTGTGACAAAATGCACATTAAGTGAAGTTTGCCATTTTAACCATGTATGTACATTTGCATATGTACATTTGCTTAGCATTCAACACATTCATATACAACCGTTCCCACCATCCCTCTTCTCTGCGGGAGTTTAATGCTTCACAACTGTAGCTCTCTTCCCAATAAACAGTACCTCCTCAGCTCCCCTCCCTCAGCCCTTGGCAACCATTATTCTACTTTTTAAAAGATTTATTGATTTGATTTGTATGAGTGTTTTACCCATATATATGTCTGTGCACCTTTTGTATTCCTGGTGCCCGAAGAAGCCAGAAGAGGGTATCAGATTCTCTAGAACTGGAGTTGCAGATGGTTGTAAGCCACCACTCGGGTGTTGGGAACAGAACTTTGGTCTCTGAGAGAGCAGCCAGTGTTCTGATTTATTTTTATTTTATGTGCATTGGTGTTTTGCTTGTAGGTATTTCTGTGTGAGGGTGTCAGATTCCCTGGAGCTGGAGTTACAGACAGGTGTGAGCTGCCATGTGGGTGCTGGGAATTGAACCCAGGTCCTCTGGAAGAGCAGATCTTAACCACTGAGCCATCTCTCCAGCCCCAGTTTCAGTTAGTGCTCTTAACTTCTGAGCCATCTCTCCAGCCCTCCATTCCACTTACTGATGGTGAATTTGACTATTCTTAGTATATAAGAAATGAGGAATTATATAGACTTTGTCCTTTGTGATTGCCTCAATTTATTTAGCATAATATTTTTTAAAAGAGATTTTTTATTTATTTATTTGTTTGTTTGTTTGTTTGTTTTGCATGTATGTGTGTGCCTGCATGAGTTTATGTGCACGACATGCATGCAGATGCCCAAGGTGGTCAGAGGGCTTCATTCAGATCCCCTGGAACTGAAGTTACAGGCAGTCGTGAGCTATCTGGTGTGAGTGCCGGGAATTGAACCTGGGTCCTCTGCAAAAGCAGTCAGTGCTCTTAACCACTGAGCCACTTCTCCAGCCCCTAGTGTGGTATCTTCAAGGTTTAACCATGCTATATATCTAAGTCATTCTGAAACTTGCATTTAAAGGTATCTCAAGTCCAAAACTAGGTTTCAGTTTTATCTTGTCATCATAGACTGGCAAGTGTCATGGTTAATGGCACAAGCCTGATGCACAATCCCTAGGTGTAAGCCCTCGCTCTACCACTTAGGAGCTGGGTGATCGGAAATCAGCTGCTTTCTTCTCTTTGCCTCAGTTTTTCTAGCTGTAAAGGACAGCTGCGCGGGGTTGCTGGAGAACAAGGTGAGTTATTGCAGAGAAACATATGTGTATCGCTTCAGAGAGTACCTGGCACACAGTAATTCTTTTCATCATAACTATTATTGTTATAATCGTCCATGAACAGGCAGGAGTTTTTACAGCTTTCTCAGAAAGCTACGTGCGACTTTTTCCTGCCATCCGCAGCCCTTAGTATATAGGAAGGAGCTTTAGAATGGTTCTCCAGCACCTCCATTGTTCCTGTCTGAGATCGAAGATTCTGGGCCCTCTCCAGCTTTCTCCTATTTGAGTCTTTCCGCTTCTGTCTGAGAGATATGTCCAGTTTCCCTCTAATTCCTGTTCAATTCCAGAAGGATCAACCCCTTAAGGTCCCAGGACCCCAAGACTCATGTGCAGGTGGTGCTGTGGACCAGAAGTCCAGGTAGGCAGACAGCCCATCCCTCCATGTACTAGATCAAGGGGAGGTACTTGAGGCATGGGGTATAACCACCACAGAAGGGATGGCCCAAGCCTAGACCCAACTTCCCCTGGAAATCTGAGGTGAGGTGCAACTAAGACCTGAAGTTACAGGCAGTCGTGAGCTATCTTCCAACTTCCCCTGGAAATCTGAGGTGAGGTGCAACTAAGACCTGCAGGTAAACTGAGGAAGAGACCAGAGGCACAGATAGCTCAAGAGGCCAGGGTGAAGGCCCAGGTCCACTTGCTTTGCAACCACCTCCCCCACCACTCACCCCCTCAGCCCTCCCTGTGGTAGAAGGAAGTCCAGCGAATTGCTCTAAGCCGGCTGTTGTCCTCATGGTGAGTTTGAAAGGAAGGCAGAAGAGAGTGGCTTGAGAAAGTGGAAGGTGGAAATCAGAGACAACTGGAAAGGTGTGTGTGTGTGTGTGTGTGTGTGTCTGTCTGTCTGTCTGTCTGTGTCTGTGTCTCTGTGTGTGTCTGTCTGTCTGTGTGTGTCTGTCTGTGTGTGTGTGTCTGTGTATCCAGAATGTGACTCAATTTCTATGTTTTTATCGAGAAAAGTAAGAAAAACATCTGCCCTTCTTATGTCACTAATATTTTGTCAAAAACAAATGAAAAACTACATTAGAAACTGCTTTGGAGAACACTGTGGCTCATGGCTGCACTCTGAAACACTCAGGAAACTGAGGCAGGAGGATCACCATGAATTCCGAGCCAGCCTGGGCGACCGTGTGGACCCCTGTCTCAAAAAAAAAAACAAAGCAAAGCAAAACAAAACAAAACACAGCCTGCCTGGGAAAGAACCATTTTTAAAGCAGGGTGAAGCTGGTTTGCCCTCTTCAAGGCGGTATTGGGACCCACCTCTTAGTGCTTGGAAGTTCACACTTGGGTGTGAGGACCCTGTCTTGGATGTGTAACACTGCCTTGGATACGCAGCGAGTACAGAGAAGTGTCCTTGGGAACCAATTCTCCAGTGTCTGCTTCACTGAAATACTCCTGTCTTTAGGGGAGGAGCTGGGGTGTGGGGTGGACTGAAGTCCTTAGATACCCTGGCTGGACAGAAGAGAAAATAGACTCGGGGTTTTATATGTGGGAAAGAGAACGGTGGGTGCCACGAGACACAGGGTAGCCGCCTGATAAACCGAATATTTGGTAGAGGGACACGGGGGGGAGATAAAAGATTAAAAATGTAATAGAAGATTTGCTTACAGTTCTCGGAACGGTAATTAAATTTATTTATAGTTATGGAAACTTTGGGGGGAAGGACGGAAAAGCAATTTAAATGCAGACTTTTCACAGGGTAACTGCAAATGGCTTGCTTGAACAGCGCCGCGGAAGGTTAACAGACAGGCAGCGAGGTCGGCCCGAAGTGCATATGATAAGTGACAAGTGTGAGCACGGCAAATCATGTATTTAAAATTACTCCGAGCTTTATCAAATGTTTCCTCTTGAAAATAAACTCTCCGGGAAGGAAAGGTTAACAGGAAAGAGTAATACTTGAGTGCTCCCGCGTCGGGAAGCGAGAGGAGGCGGGGGCTCTGTAATGTAGGAGAAGGGGCAATAAATATAAATCGGTGGTGATGCCATTAACAGGGAGGAAATAAAAACATCCCAAACTTACTCTACACAGCGGCAAGTCCGTCTGTCTGTCCATCTCTGTGTGTCCCCCCATCCCCCGCCCCCACAACACCTACTCCTCCTTGTCTCTGTTAGCCAAGCTAAGCCCAGTCAACCCCCAGCATGGAAAGGAGAGGGAAAAGACAGCTATCTAGGGCCTCCGTCCAGAGCTGTCCACACCAGCTCTGGTCAGTAAGAGGAATGGGTAGAATCCTCTGGAATCTCCAGCTACTCCCTCACCCACTGTCTTGCTGTTCTTCTGATGCTGGGACAGAAGGTGAATGACTGACGATAGTTCACTTAGCTCATAGTTCTGGAGACTGGGCCACCCGTGATGGGGGTGCTGCAGCTGGTGAGCGGCTTCCCGTGTGTAATGATGAGATGAAATGTACCGTAGGAAAAGAAGACACTCGGGACGGAGAGCTTGCTAAAGCCATTCCCGTGATAGTCAACCCACTCCCAAGAGAATGGCATCAATCCCACCCGCTATACGAGCACAGCAGCAATGAAATTTCAATATGAGTTTGGTGGGGGGGGATCTGTAAATCATGCCTCTGCTCTCCATCCTTCACAGGATTCCCTAAGACCCTGACTGGGGAAGAGGGTGAAATGGGCAGTTGAGGAAAGCAGGGCCATTGCTACAAGTCAACCCAGCCAAGAAGAAAAACCATGGGTCCCTAAGAAAGGTCATGGACTCGCTACCATCCTTTCCCCCATAGCCTCCGTGTTGTCCATATTATTGAATCAAAACCTTAAGTGACTAGATAGAACAGTGGAGATAGTCCTGATTAAATCAAACAAATCACAGTTGACCATTTAAAATCACGGTTAATATTGCCTGAAAGAACTACTCCATAAAACAGGGCAAGAAATAAACGAGCAGCATTTGAACATTGTGTGGTTATTTTTTTTCCTCACTAGGAAGGGGAAATAAAAGGGAACCATCTGCAAAACTACTCTATCAGTAGGAACATAGCAGAGTATAAAATAACATCAAGAAATTGGCTGTGAAGCTCAGTGGTAAAATCCTTATCTAGTATGTGCAAGGTCCTGGGTTTAATCCTCAGTAGTAGGTAAAAGAATAAAATCTCAATTAAAAACAACACACATTAAATAAAAAGAAAGTAAAGCGCGCACACACACACACACACACACACACACACACATACAGAATAGGGAGAGGAGAGAAAAGAAAAGAGGGGGAGGGAGAGAGAGAGAACATGCCACATTCTTCATATTCTTTTTTACCCAGTGGGACTCAAACCCAGGACTTTGGACATGCTAGGCAATCACCGCCATTAAGCTGCATCCCAAACCCAAAGAAATCATACTTTTGTAAGGAGAGATTTAATATGAAAAGATGCTAATGTTTTCTTAATGTTTCTTAAAAAGCTATATGTACATCCCAATAAAATCATTTCGGCAGAGGGAAAAGTATCAGACACCTGGCCTCAGATTTCACAGGGAAAAGTAAACAAGAACAGCCAGAAAGAGCCTGTGCCCCTGTCCAGCCTGACAGGGCGGCTCGTGACCCCTCACCAAACAAACTCCTTTTTGTAGCGTGAGGATTCTGGTACAGAAAAAGCCACAACTGGTCAAAACACAGAGAACGGGGGACCTTGGGGTGCCCAGCCCAAGTGATGCATCTACAACACAGCTCCTACACATAGAGCTCGGAGGGCATCCAGGAAGAGGAGGCGGAAAGTCTGTAGGAGGCGTAGGACAGGGAAATCTGCTGTGTAGCATGAATCTTAAAAGTTCTTATTAATAAAATCAAACCTGAGCCAGGTATTGGGACGAACACTGGAAGATCAGAGAGACAGAACAACACCACAGCTAACCTCACCTAGCCAACTTCTCAGCTGATCTTGTTTCCTCAGACTGGAAGCCTCTGTGTCCTCATCCAGAATGGATCTCAGCTGAACTGTGCTTCTCGAAAGCCTGAAAGCTTAACCAGGCCAAATGCTTCTCCAGGCCAAATGCTTCTAGTTTCTGGTCCTCACGCTTTATATACCTTTCTGCTTTCTACCACCACTCCCTGGGATTAAAGGTATGGGTCACCATGCCTGGCCGTTTCCAATGTGGCCTTGAACTCAGAGATCCAAAGGGATTTCTGTCTCTGGAATGCTAGGATTAAAGGCGTGTGCTACCACTGCCTAACCTCTGTTTAATATTGTGGCTGTTCCGTCTCTGACCCCAGATAAGTTTATTAAGGTACACAATATTTTGGGGAACACAATACCACCACACTGCTGTAACAAGGAAGCTACACCCATGAAATCCCATCAATAGGGTGGCCTAAATAAGACCAGAACAATGCCAACACCAGGTGACATCCCAATGAAGCTGTGGGAAATCCCATGGGAGACAGAGGAAGAGCTACAAGCAGTAAGTAGCCACTAAGCATACATATACAAGCAGCACTGAATGGACTCAGGAGGTTAGAATTATATGTTTATTCGTGTGTGTGTGTGTGTGTGTGTGTGTGTGTGTGTGTGTGATGATGATAAAAATTTTCAAAGAAGACACAAATTTGAGAGAGAGCAGGAGGGAGGAAGGAAACAGGAGGGTCAAAGGGAGGAGAGGAAGGGGAAAACAATGTAATTATATTTTAATTTAATTTTAAAAATAGCCAGAAAAATAATAAGCACGATGGCAAACTTGGCCAGCCAAATATTCAAACATACTATAAATCCACAAAAACAAAGCAGTGTAGTATTGGAACATGAATAGATGTGTTTGCAGAAGTATGAACCTGGATTATTCTGGAAACATGCTTGTATTGACAGGAAGAAAATGGGAGACAACCCAGATGGTTACCCCCACGATGTCAGCTGCGTATGTTATGGTTTGACACATGCCACTGTGGAACAGTCTCCAAGATCTACTTGTTAGTGAAAGAAGAGAGGTGTCCTACATCAATCACCCAGCTATGTACCATACGGTTTCCTAAACAAGATGCTTCAAAATACGCACAAAGTCATCTTTATGGCTTGGAGTTAACATTCAGAGGGGACAAAACTAGAGAGAAAAGGAAGAAAACAAAAATCACAGAAAATTGCCCCTTCTACAAGGTGTTGGGGAGTGGGTGATGGATGAGAAGCCAACTGACGATTCTGGGATACAGGCAGTGTGTGGTTTAATTGTGGTGTTATTTAGATCCCTCTAAATAGGAGGGGTATACTTTTTTGAGTTTTATTTATTTGTTTGTTTTTTTATTTTATGTGCATTGGTATTTTGCTGTGTCAGATCCCCTGGAATTGGAGTTATAGACAGTTTCAAGCTGCCATATGGGTGCTGGAGATTGAACCAGGGTCCTCTTGGAGAACAGCCAGTGCTCTTAACCACTGAGCAGTCACTCCAGCCCCAGGAGGGGGTATACTTTCTAGTTATTAACTGTGTTAGGTAAGTTTGCATCAATGTGATGAAGTAACCTGACCCAGGGGACAAAAAAGAGGGAAGGATTTATTTTGGTTTACAGTTTAGGAATGTCTCAGTCCTTTGTGTTGAGGAAGGCACGGTATGACAGGGGTGGCTCAGTTTATGGCAGCGGGAGCTTGTGGCTGCTTCTTCACATGATGAAGGGGCAGGACACAGGGTGCTCAGGCCTGGACCGGAAGTCGGTGTAACCTATCAAAGTTCCGCCCCCTAATGACTTACCTACCAGGCTGCACCACCTCAAGACCCCACAGCCTTCAAATTATCAGAAGCTGGGGACAAAGCATGATAGAAACATGAGCTTGTGGGAGGTCATTTCAGGTTTAAACCACGGCTCTAACCTCTTGCATATAAGGGGTTTTTGTTTTTGTATTTTGTATGTCTGTTATTTTCTCTGATAATTTTTTTTTTTTTTGCACAAACGGCAGATACACAGCCACGTACATAGGATGACAGTGTTCGACAGAAAGCCAGGCCACGCATCAATGACTGCGCATGCATGGGAATAGCTCACAAAGGCCTGGCACAGACCAGATGCTGCACTTGCGCTGGGGACCTGGGCTGCTTGGAAACAGAGATCCCCTTACAGAAAGTAGTAAGGCCTGCTTTACCCATTAGCACCATTTACCACAGGCATCTATTACCTTTTTAAAAAAGTTACACTGAATAAGCTAAAATGATGGTCATAATAAAGGTAAGTTTAAATTTTTTAAGTGGACTTTTATACAAAGGACACAAGGTATAATGCACCGAGTCTATGGAAATAGCTAAAAGCAATTACTCTAAGGGTTAGGGCTTTGCAGAGAACAGAGTCTGCACTACGACGTTTAGCAGAGCGCGGTTATTTTCAGTTTATTAAATGGTGCAGAGAACCCTTGCCCTAAGAAAGCAGACACTCAGTGGAGTTTCAGTATCATTCCCAAAGCAGCCTCTCATACGGCTCCGGAGCCATCATAATCGGGAAGCTGCCACTGGAAACAGGATGTCATGTACCACAGACAGAGGACTAGTCCCTGGGTCTCTGCTATTCTTGCCACAGAAGTCATAATTTTCCGCAGCTGTGTTAACTTGCAAACACGCTCAAGGCATGGCCTCAGCCTCACTCTGCTTTCCAGGTCTCACACACGCACATCTCATTGGAAGGAACAGATCATGTTTGGAAACCTGGACACGAATGAATCTGAAAATGCATCAAATGCATGCAAGTCAGCACTAACACTGGATGTAGAAATATCAGCCTGTTGAATTCAAATTGCACTTACCCCAGGATAGAAAAAATTTTGCTTTAGAGTAACTAACTATTCTGAGGAAACTCTCTCACACCATCCACAGAACTATAAACCTGAAAGTTATTCCTAAAGACCTGCAGGCATGGTGGTGCACACCTATAATCCCAACAGTCAGGAGGCAGAGGCAGGAGGATTATCACGTGTCTGAGGCAGCCTGCTATATATGTTGAATTCTAGGCCCACCAGGGCTACATGGTGAGACCCTGTTTTAATTAAACCAAAATCAAATCAAATCAAAACTAAGAAGGAAGAGGCGAAGGCAGAACAGGAAAGAAAGAAAATGTATTTGACAGTTGAAAAGTTGAAAACAATTATCAGTATAGTAGACTACAACATTGTTTTCATTCAATTGACCCAACACAACCATTAACATTACACAAGAGAGCCATTGGCGAGAAAATAAATCACACTTATCCATTTAGCATTCATATAAAAATATTAAAATACAAACAAACGCTATGTATTTGTTAGGGAGACATGTGTCAGAGAGATAGAAATGTGGGTGGCCCCTAGCATCCTCGTCTCCTTGTTCTCTTGCTCTTTCTTCTTTTCCTCCCAGATTTCTCCTCCTATTTATTCTCTCTGCCTTGAGGAAAATTGATAATTTTAAGGGCTCTGTAATCATTAAAACAATCAATGAAATCAAACTCAATATGGCTACCATTCAATGAAATTGTATTAGAGGACAGAAAATTAGAGAAAGCTACCTAACTTACTCCACAAAGTTAGTTTCACCTTGGTGCTGGATAAACCTACAGCAAATCTAGGAAGAAAATAGAAAATCAAACACACACATTGCCCATGAACACAGAAGAGAAGTAAAATACTAAATCAAATTACACTCAGAATTGTTTAAAATCGGTACCATGTTCCATCAGCATTCATGCTGGACCTCACTCACTGATAGATACATCTGTGTAGTTGATCATTGAGGTTAAGGGAGAAAAACATGATCACTCCTGTAGGTGTAGAGCATACTTAACAAATATAGTTTTCTTTAGTAAGTGAAATAAAATGCTTAACTAGAAATAAAAAAGACCTCTTTTGATCTACTAAATAATACTATCTAAAAATCTGACCTACAGTACTTGGAGGGAAAAAAGGGAAAGGAGAAATGATATAATTATATTATAATCTCAAAAAGAAAAGAAAAAGTCTACAATACCATATTTCTATTTATGTATTTATTTTTGTTTTATATGAGTGAATGAATGTCTGTGTGCACCATGTGCATGCAGTGTCCAAAAGAGAGTCAGATTCTCCTTGAAACTGGAATTACTGACTGTTGTTAGCCTCCTTGTGAATGCTGAGATCCAAACCTAGGTCTTCTGTAAAAGCAGCCATCTTTTCAACCCCTTTGGTGTGTGTGTGTGTGTGTGTGTGTGTGTGTGTGTGTGTGTGTGTACATGCATGGGTGTAGCGGTCACATGACAACCGCAGTTCTTGGTCCTCACCTTCCACCTTGCTTCAGGCAGGATCTTGTTGAGGAATATTTGTTCACACTGTGTGAAGATGTATCACTGTGATTGCTTTAATAAGGAGCTGAATGGCCAATAGCTAGGCAGGAGAGAATAAGCAGGATTTCTGGGGAGAGAAAGAGAACTCTGGGAAGAAGAAAGATGGAGTCTGATGGAGGAAGCAGCATGGGCAGTAGACAGATAAGGTATCAAGCCTCTTGGAAGAATATAGATAACAAAAAAATGGGTTAATTTAAGTTATAAGAACTAGTTAGGAACAAGCCTAAGCTAAGGCTGAGCCTTTATAATTAATAATAACTTTCCAGGTCATTGTTTGCAGTCTGGCAGTCCCAACGAGATAATCTGACTACATGTGGTGTCTACCATGGAGACTTGAATATCTAAACATAGGGCCTGAGAAAGCTAAGAAAAGTTCTGGATAAGGAGCTGGACATGGCTTCGTGGACTGACCCTTTAAGACTTGGCTTACATGGTCAGAGAATGCTGTAGACACACAGAAAACCAGGTCCAGACACAATAAACCTCTAAAAGGTACAGTATGCCTAAAAAGGTGCTTAGGTACCGAACAAGGAAAGGAAAATGGGTATAGACAGTCATAGAAAAAAATAAATAATTTAAAAACAATAAAGCACAATCTTTAAAGAGAGAGTAAAGTAATAATAATAAAAAAGCCATGGGGCTGGAGAGATGGCTCAGAGGTTAAGAGCACCGATTGCTCTTCAAGAGGTCCTGAGTTCAATTCCCAGCACCCACATGGTGGCTCACAACCATCTTTAATGAGATCTGGCAACCTCTTCTGTGTACATAATAAATAAATAAATCTTTTTAAAAAAGCCATGTAAGAATGGGAAATATAACACAGGAAGTTTGGACCTTATAGGGTGCTTTGTTAATTTTGAATTTTTTGAAGGCTAGTGAACAGAGAACAGTAGCTGCTGAGAGACACTGGATTGTGGAAGGGACTGCTGAATTAAACCAACTTATATACTTTAGGGATGTCTTGGCTTCAAAATGGAAGTCAGGAAATATGTTGTGTTGGGGGGGAGGTTGTGCTTCTGTTTCCACAGGAAACAAAAAGCTTCAAATTAATAAAGATCAGATTTGATTGGGAGAGACCTGCTGTGGGATGTCTTTCTGTACGCTGTGAACATGTATTGCTCTGTCTGGTTGATAAATAAAGCTGTTTGGCCCATGGTGAGGCAGAGGCAGAATAAGGTTAGGTAGGACATTCCAACTGGAAAGAGAGGAGAAGGAAGGAGAGTGGATGCAGACACCAGCCGCCGCACAAGGAGCAACAAGATGCCAGCAGACTGGTAACACCACGGCCACATAGAAACATATAGATTAATAGAAATAGGTTGAGTTAAGTTGTAAGAGCTAACTAACAAGAAGTCTGACCCATAGGCCATACAGTTTGTAAGTAATATAAGCCTCTGTGTGTTTACTTGGGACCAAGCGGCTGTGGGACACAGGTGGGTGAGATTCATTCCAACCAAGGGACTGGACAGGACCAGAGAAACTTCCAGCTACAACCTAATGAGGATCTTAGCTGCAGACATGAGGGAGGAAGACAGGAAAGACTACAGAACAGGTGACGTGTATGCTGATTCCTCCACATGAGAACAGCTCTGATACTGGATGAGATGTGATAAATCTTGTTGGCTACAGAGTCCTCATGACTTATTATTGCATGCCATCCTTTCATGTGGATGGACAGATATTTATACTACAATTTGGTTATACAGTCCAAACGGACTTCTAAAGTTGATAGATGCCTTACTCAAATATAAAACAAAAAAAATCATCTTTAGCTGACTTGTGCACCCCACACATTCCATCCTTGGGTTAATGCAGATATATATGTTTCCTTTAAAAGTTTAAATTTGTAGTCATGTTAGGTATGTTTTCAAGGTCAAACAGAGATATATTTTAGATAGATGGACTTCAAACTATATAGACCTACAGAATATGGCACTTAAGATGTTTTAATAACACAAGGCTTCTCATGACAATGAGACATGTCTGTTCCTGGCAGCACCAATTTGCTTCAAAAAAGGATGATGGGCATTGAAAAATCTCTGTATGGTGTTTGCTTTTATTGTGGCAAAGTTAGCCACTGGGGAAGAAACTGCCCTTGCCTCAACTGCTGACAGTATGCTGTCCAAATTGGATGAGCAGGACACAAAAGAAGGTGACTGTCCAAACTTTGCCAAGACAAGGTAGATAGTTCTTCAAAATTCCTGCTTCACAGAAAAGTCTGTCAGATATTTTAGGCCTGTAGGCTGAAGATGAATGTCCCAATGTTGCTGAGGAACCTTGGATGACTGTCCAGGCAGCCAGCTGTTTCTGTCATTTCTATAGTTTTGGAAATTGCCTGCTCTGCACCTCATGCTTTCTCAGGTAATATTTTATCCTTCTTGGATCTCTCATGGGATTTGAAGACTAGATAGTTACAGTTTTCCTTGTTACCAAATTCAGAAAAAAAAAACACAAAGGAGATGTAAAGTATATAAGGTTGAGAAACATAAAAACTTAAGTTGTTTAAGACAATGTTTTGAGTTCTAAAAAGATAGTTTTATATTGGTAATACAAGTTATGATAGAAAATGGTGAAGGTATAAAACTTTGAACTCATCAAGATAGGAGAGATAATAGAATGTTTTCTCTGAAATTGCCAAATACAAATGGACTGGACGTTGTAAATGCAATTCTTATCTGATAGTTGTTATTATATATAGTTTTACTGTGTTAGAATTAAACCCTTTCCTTTTTATTTAGACAAAAAAGGGGAAAATGTTGCAGAATATTTGTTTGCACTGTGTGAAGATGTGTCACTGTGATTGATTTAATAAAGAGCTGAATGGCCAATAGCTTGGAGGAAGAGAATAGATGGGATTTCTGGGGAGACAGAGAGAACTCTGGGAAGAAAAGAGGTGGGGATTTGCCAGCATGATGGAAGGGAAGCAGGCTGTGCAGTATGGACATGAGGTAATGAGTGTGCGGCAGAACATAGATTAAAAAATATGGGTTATTTTAAGTTAGAAGAGCTAGTTGAGAAAAGGTCTAAGCTAAGGCCAAGCTTTCATAATTGATAATAAGTCTCTGTGTCATCATTTGTGGGCTGGCTGTCCCAAAAGGGAAAGTACTACTAAAGGATCCTTTCTTGTTTGCTGTTGTGCATACCAAGCTAGCTGGTCTGAGAGCTTCAAGGATTTCTCCAGTCTCTACTGCCTATCTTGCCATAGGAATATCAGGATTAGGGATGTACACTATCTCATCTGACATTTTGTGGGTTCTGGGGATCTGAACTCCAGTCCTCAAGTTTTCAAGTATTTTATTCACTGAGCCCTTTCTCCTACCCATGACATCTTATTCTGCAGGATTTTTAAAAGTCAAGGACAAGGTAAGGGGGCTAGAGATGTAGCTCAGCAGTTGTGTTCTTGGCATGTGCAAGATCCTGGGTTTCATCTCATCATCACCAGGAAAAAGAAAGTGGGGCTGGGAGCACTTCCTGCACAAGCATGAAGACCTGAGTTTAAAGCATAAACATCCATATTTTAAAATCTAGGCATGGTGGTACATGCCTGCAACCTCTGTGCTATGTGGGGTACGGACATGAGGCTTGGCTGGAATTGTTAACTACCACCCTTATTTTCAGTTCTGTGAGAGACCCTGTGTCAAAGGAATAAAGTAGCGATGATAAATGAAGCTGGACACTCGGCCTCCTCCTCTGGCCTCTATACACATGCAAGCACTTGAACAGCCATACACACATGTGTGCGTACACCACACATGCACACACACACATACATACACATGCACACACACACACACACACACAGTAAAAATAAGAAGAGAGAAACAAAAAGACATGGTAATATATATGAGTAATCCTATACTTAGGAAGATGAAGCAGGGGCATTACAATTTCCAGGACAGCCTGGACTATACAGCAACATCCTGTTTCCCTTTCCTCCAAAAGTAAGTGAGAACTGGGTTCCCACTACTTCTGCTCTTACACGGGATTGTGCTGGGGGTCCAGAGAATGCAGCAGTGTGAGCAGAAGAGTGAGCAAAGGAAAGGCAAACGTGTTACTTAGACACTATAATTTTAAGCATCTACATAAAAGTCCAACAATTAATTCAAGTAAAACTCATAGCGTTTGGCAAGGCTGCTGGGTATAGTACCAATATACAAAAGTATTAGCTCTTCTACACATAGTAAAATTTGTTAGTGGAAACTTTATACTTAATATAATTCCAAAGTTATATCTTTATAACACCTTTAATCCCAGCACTCAGGAGGCAGAGGCAGACTGATCTCTGAGTTCGAGGCCAACGTGGTCTACAGAGTGAGTTCCAGGACAGCCAGGACCACACAGAGAAACCCTGTCTCAAAAAAAAAAAAAAAAGATTCATAAGTATGTAAGTGTCTAGGGTAAATCTTTAAAGGAGAAAAATAAAGGTTTGGTCTGCAAGCTATCAGGACATGCTATGTGGCTGGCACGTTCACCAAACGCCAGCCTGTAAAACAGCCAATTCAGTGACTGGAGAGTTTGCCAAAGGCCAATTTCCCCAAAGCCAATTTACTGAAGGATTAATTGCACAGATGACTGAATCAGAAAATGTTTTAAGAAACATTCTTGACCTTTAGTTAAACACTAAGCAATAATAGGAGAGAACCAACTCCTGCCAGCCCTGATCTCCACTTGCACACTATGGCATTTACACACCTTCCCATACTCCCACACACAAACAATAAATAAATGAAATAAATTTTTTAAAAGGAATATATACAGCATAATATATACAGCCAAATACATATTCAAGATGTATTTCAAATGCTTATCTTTTTCTTAAAAAATTATTTTTGCGTATGGATGTTTGCCTGCATGTGTGCCTGTGTACCACTTGTGTGCCTGGTGCCTGGAGGCCAGAAGGGATCTCTCAGCTTAGGACTGTGGCAGGGCAAACATCCAGAACTAAAAGGCAAAGAGAAAAGACCCAAAAAAGAAAACAGAAACCCTACCCAAGTCCCACGAACTCTGGGGGAAACCCCCAGAATTACAGGAAGGAGAAAGAAAAGGAAAAAAATATATTCTGAAGCAACAACGACTGAGAATTTCCCCAAATTAATGTCACACACCAACTGTAATTCCGGAAAGCTCAGAGAAGCAAAGGCAAGATCAAGGTCCCTCAGGTCAAGCGCGGCAAAAGAAAGATGGCCTCTCGCACCCAGAAGAGGCACCTTCTAACTTTCTTTAGACAGGGCCTCACTGTGTAGTCTAGGCTGACCGGGAACTCGCGGCAATCTGCAGCCCTGGCCTCCTGAATACCTCAATTCCAGAAGGCTCCACACCTAGCTGTGTTCTAACTTTAGAAAATCGGGGGCCACTAAGACGGTTCGGTGGTTTAAAGGCGCTTGCCGCCAAGTCTGATGGTCTGAGTTCAATCCAGGACCTCACGTGGGAGAAGGAAGGACCCCGCCCCTGCAAGCTGGCCTCTGATCTCCATTCAAGCATCATGACGGAGTGCATACCCACCCAGCCACCCACCCCTAAACAAAAGAAATAAAAAATAAATGCAGAAATCATGAAGGAAGCCATGGTGGGAAGTACTTATCAACAGAGGGGGGGAAAAGATAAGAATGAAATCAACTTTTCCTCAGACACCATGCAAGAAGAGAAAAAAAACAAAAGAGGAGGAAGAGAAAGGGATAAGGGTGGGGAGGGGAGCGGAAAGGAGGGTCCTAACCTAGAGCTGTGTATTCTGCCTGGAAAAATTGTTGCTAACGGTGTTTGTGAGTAGACCCGTATGTTACCAAGGAGAACAAGACTTGCGTAAAGTTACAGTCACCAAGACAGTGGGAAACGGTGGTGGGAAAAAAAGAAACCAGAAAAGACAGGCGACTAGAACATATCTAGGGTACAGAAGTAAACCCCACAGAGAGCTGGGGTTGCGGCATGCGCCTGTAAGCTCAGAACTTGGGTGACCGAGGCAGAATACGTTGGAGGCTAGCCTGGGCTAAGTGGCAAGTTACAGGTCCACTTGGGCTATATAGTGAACAAACAGAGGAGATACAAGGAGGAACATTGTCTTGCAGCAGACGCTGCTGCGATAAGAGGATGGCCACAAGTAAAAAGACACAAAGAAAAATAAAAGACCCACTATGAAAACTAACTCAAAAAGCTCGCATGTAGCTCAGTGGCAGAGCCCTGTCTAACATGTACAAGGCCCTGGGGTTGAACTCCAGAGGGGCAAATTAATAATTAATAAAAAATAATAAAAATAATAAAAATAAAAAATAATAATAATATTTCTGAAGCAAAAGTTAACTCAAAATGACCCCAATTAAACCCCCAAATTATAAAATTCCTAAAAGATGATGTAAGTGCAAACTCAGATGACCTTGGGTAGGCCTATACTTCTAAAATATAAATGTGGACATAAACAGTGTCCGCTTTTCACCATGAACAAGAGCTGTTCTAAAATAAAAGGTTTCCTATACCCTGACAAAGTATAGGAAAGCACCTTTACGGACCCCAAGGCAAGGAGTGATTTTTAATTTTTAAAACTTACGTTATTTCTCTGAGACTTTTGAATTTATTTTATTTCATTTCATCCTATTTTATTGAGACAAGGTCTCACTATATTGCCCATGTTGGGCTTGAACTCACTATACAGACAAGGCTGGTTTTGAACTCATAATCCGTCTGCCCTAGCCTCCTAAATAACAGGGTTAAAGGTGTACAACATGCCCACTGTAATGGTGCTTGGATATTGTTTGTTTGAAGGGCACACACATGCACACATATGCACATAAATGAAAAGACTGAAAAATGGCATGAAAATGAAAAGCTTTGTGGCATGAAGAAACTACAAAGAAAATTAGGGGTCACATGGTACACAGAGGAAGGTATGTATATCATATATAACAAGCAAGAGATTGCAGATTCATGGCCAGGCAGTGGTGGTGCACGCCTTTAATCCCAACATTTGGGAGACAGAGGCAGGTGGATCTCTGAGTTTGAGGCCAGCCTGGTCTATAGAGGAGTTCCAGGACAGTCAGGGCTACACAGTGAAACCCTGTCTCAAAAACCCAGAAGAGAGTAGTGGAGGGGGTGGAGAGATTACTATTCTGAATGAAGACTTCTAAACCACCATACAGAAATATGTGTAATTCGTGTAAGAAGAAACCTGTGTAACCTAAAACCACATTCCAAGAGGCTCAGTCACAGAATAATCAAAGGCTGCAGTAATTAAAATCACATACATCAGATGAGCAGGAAATAAATTCTGACTGTTGGAGACAGGGGCCCTGGGAATTCAGACACACACTGGGGGGAATGCAAATCGGCACAAGCATTTTGGTGATGGACTTGGCAAAATCCAGCACACTGTGAATCAAGTGTGCCTTATGCCTTGACAGATCCATCTCTATTTAAATACTCAAGGCATCCTTTGCACGTGTGTTGAGGGAGATGTTACAAGAACGGCCACAGCAAATGGTTCTGAAACCACTGAATGGATTCACATGAACGGACTTGTGTTTAAAGCTGTTAGCACAGCAACAACACCACCACCAAAAGGCAAAGAACAGAAACAAAAGACTACTATGACTTTCACTTCAGCACATTAAAAAAACCACAAAACAATACGATATTGTTTATGAGCACATGTATGTAATGAAATCTACAGATATCTTGTAAATTAAGATCCTTGAGAGCTTTTGTTTTTGAGGCAGAGTCTCACTATATAGT
Organism: Peromyscus nudipes; assembly: GCA_902168325.1. Taxonomy (NCBI): domain Eukaryota; kingdom Metazoa; phylum Chordata; class Mammalia; order Rodentia; family Cricetidae; genus Peromyscus; species Peromyscus nudipes. The sequence goes on from CABHPH010138095.1 coordinate 21,451, forward strand.
CCTAGCTGGCCTTGAACTCATAGAGATCTGTCTGCCTCTGCCCCGATAGTGCTGGGATGAAAGGTGTGCACAGCCATGTTCAGCCTCAGGATCTTTTCAGAGCAGATGAAAGAAATCCAAGCTTAGGAGGTTTCATAAATGAGGTATTTATTGTCTGTGGTGGTTTGAAAGAGAACGGCTCCCATAGGCTCATATATTTGACTGCTTGGTCCCCAGTTAGTGGAACTGTCTGAGAAGGATTAGGAGGTGTGGCCTTGTTGGAGGAGGCGTGTCACTGGGAGTGGGCTTCCAGTTTTTCAAAAGCTCACATGAGCTCAGTCTCTCTCTGCCTGCTTCCTGTAGATCAGGATGTAAAGTTCTCAGCTACTGCTCCAGCACCAAGCTGGCCAGCCTTCCACCACCCTTCCTGCCGTGATGTCTATGGACTAACTCCTTGAAACTGTAAGCAAGCAACCAATGAAATTCCTTCCTTTCCAAATTGCCTTGGTCATGGTGTCTCTTCGCAGCAATAGAACAGGAACTAAGACATTGTCTCACTCAGAAATTCAAAAGCAGGATAATTTTAAGGTATTTTGTTCAGCAGTTTAAATCTGTTACCCATGACTTAGATTTCTCTGTATTTTCACTCACCGATTTGAAATGTGTTCTCCTATTTTGACCATCACATGGTTTCCACAGTTCCCAGCTTCACACGCAGACACAGAAGCATTCAGTCGCTTGAGAAAGGACCATTTCTTTCTCTTTTTTTGAGGGGGGGCGCTGCTCAAGACAGGGTTTCTCTGTGTAGCCCTGGCTGTCCTGGATCTCGCTCTGTAGACCAGGCTGGCCTCGAACTCACAGAGATCTGCCTGTCTCTGCCTCCCGAGTGCTCGGATTAAAGGCGTGCGCCGCCACTGCCTCGTGGACCATTTCTTTCTTAACCCCTCCTCTCTCCAAGTGGAGATTCCTTAGCCTGGCCACACAAGAGACCTCCACTAAGAAGTCCAGAGAGGTGCCAGTGTTCTTCCCAAGTTACAAAGGACATGGAGTCATCAGGATTGGTTTAGATCATGGCTTGGCTGGGGAAAGCTGAATGACAGGACAGAATTGGGGCTCTGCACAGATGAAGGGTAAACGTCTGAGCTACAGGCATTCACGATAGCCAGGGACTATGAAATAGGTATTTAGCACAGAAAAGAAGGTGCCTTCGAAACTTTGGCAGGCTGACTGAAGTTCCAAAGATAACTTCTGGAATGTCATTGTCCAGTTAATGCCATCTGTAGCACAAAAAAGAAGAAAAGATATCAAGAGACCACCAAAGAGACATCAAGTTCAAGGTCACTGTCAGCGCTGTGATCCAGAAATCAGGGACCTTACAACTAGGAGCCACTGAAGTAGTTTAAGTGTCGGGGCGTCAGAGTGAAGAGGCCATCTTTGCAAATGTCTTTTTTTAAAAAGTCTCTCTGTGGGTGCATTTGTATGCTGCATATCTATGTATGAGTATAGGCACACACACACACCATCAAGTGTGTATGGAGGCCAGAGGACAAGCTCGATGTCCATTCTCACCTCCTACCTAGTATTGAGACAGGGTCTCTCTGTTGTTAGCCACTGTGTACATCAGGAGTTAACTGGTCAAAAAACACCCGGGGATTCTTCAATCTATCTCCCATGTCACTACAGAAGCACTGGAATTACAAACACGCATGACTGATGTCTGGCTTTTGCATGGATTCTGAGCACCCAAACTCATGTGCTCATGCTTGTCCAGACAATGTTTGACCCATTGACCATTTCCCAAGCCCCTGCAAATGTCTTTCAATTCTCCTTCCTTAGTAACAGCTGGCCCACCATGCTGGCACTTGATTGGCAGGAATTTGCATTGTCTAGAGACCCTGGACCTGCCTATGGGGACCAACTGAGGGAGAGTCTCAGCTGGTTTTTGTTTTTTTGTTTGTTTGTTTTGTTTTTTTTTTGTTTTTTTGTTTTTTTGTTTTTTTTGAGTCAACAGATGAGTGGCCACAGCAAACACTATTTCGTCTTCTGAAGGACTAGTCGGCAGATCCACTGCATTCTTTCCCAGCTCCTCCTGGCTTACCTTCATGTCCTGCCAAGCTAAACTGCCTGGCCTCTTTTGCAGATGGCGCTGGGTGAAATTAAGTTCTACCAATTACACGCAATCAGTGTGGGAAGATAGCGTGGTAGAATCTGTCTTCCAAGCTAGTTTTGGCTCTTTTTTCCTGGCAAGCAAGGTTGTGGAGATGCCACGGTCCAGCGTCTGCTGTGCGTGAGTAACGGGTGTGGGGAATACCGAAAGATATGTGCGCAGGTGGTAATAACTGCACTGTGTCTGTGTCTCAGGCATTTGTGAGTATGGCAGAGGTTTCTGGTCCAGTGGCGGGGGGTAAACTATATCATCCCTCTTCAAAACCACCTAAAATAAGATTACGAAAACAAAAACTCCCAGCATGCACCATCAACGGTGAATGTAGAGGAAGAAAATTATAAGTTCAAGCTCATCCTTGGTTAATGTAGAAGTTCAAGGTCAGCCTGGGATACAGGAGACTGTAGACACACACACATACACACACACACACACACACACACACACACGCATACAGAGAGAGACAGAGACAGAGAGACAGAGATAGAAAAACAGAGACAGAGACAGACAGAGACAGAGACAAGGAGATTAACCAGATAGCCTATGAGAAGGGTGGGACTGGGCAGGATAATGGGGACTCCATTCTATGTCAGCTTAATCTTGCTATATAAACATCTGAATACATATAGAAAAATCTCTTCCTGTTTGGAATAGCATGGGCATTTGTTATATTATCCTCCACACCTTTAGGTATTTTTTTAAGATGTTAAGGATGGCCTGGTGATGGTGGCGCACACCTTTAATCCCAGCACTCAACGGGAGGCAGAGGCAGGCAGAGCTCTGTGAGTTTAAGACCAGCCTGATCTACACAGAGTTCCAAGATATACAGGTTTACATGGGTGAGGCAGAGCCTGTAGGTGAAAAGTCAGCCGAGTGATGAATCTGCTCCGTAAGGAGCTTGGCACCTAAGACGTTCCCACAGGGATGGTCTCCAAGAACCAAGTGAAGACTGTGCTTAGAATGGGAACACACCCAGCTCATGTCCAGATTCTGTCTCTGTCCTCTGCTCTGCCTATCTAAATCTCAGTCACCGTTTCATGCCTTGCTGACTCCCCATTCCTCCAGGAAGCCTTCTCTGACTGTTCCGACTCACGTTCTTCTCTCCCTTTACTGAGCCACTCAACCCTGGAAGCCACCACTCTTTAGTGTATTACCTTTTAATCTTTATTCTTTATTTTAAAAAAAAAAGCCAAAAGCATTTTGTTTGTTCTTTTATTTCGATGCTGGGTATGGAACTCAGAGCCTTACACATGCTAGACAAGCCCCTGGGAGTTTTAGACAGTTCAAGACAATGAGGTCCAAAGCCCATGAGAACGACTACAGATGGGCAGGGACTGCATCCCCAACACAGAGGCTTAGCTGGGAACCCTGGGAAATGGTCTTATTTTTGATGGGGCCTTCCTTTATAGAGTCCACCATCCGTGAGGATGCCCAGCGCCTCTGTACCGCTCCCCAGACCGTAAGTCCATTAATGGAAGGCAGCCTCAAGCGTCACCTGGCCGGCAGTGTGCAGCTGGCAGACACGGGCCCATTTGGCACCATTCATCAGGTCCAGCTCTCAGCTCGGGATGAGCCCAATCCCCGCAGAATGCATTTTCCTTTTGTGTGGTGTATGTAAAGCACGGCTAATGTGAGAATCCTCGGAGAGAGCTCATACTGCCCATCTAAGTGTTTTTTAAAGAATTGAGCTCTTACCTTTTAAAATTACACCGGGGTGGTATTGTTCAAATATGTAAGACTGACTACTCCAGAAAGCAGTGACAACAGGGTACAATGCACTAATTTTACCCCACTTTGACTTCGAAAATATAATCGGTACTTAGAAAAATTGTAAATACTAAAGAATCAAGGGAATAGGATTATTCTAAAATAGGGCGCTAATACATCAAGCAAAATAGCTTTTGCTAGTCTTAACTGAGGGCCATTATCTATCAGAGAAGATATACCTCTGGCCTTGATAATGTAAAGAAACACAAATGACTAGAGAGGCTTGCCAATAGTCCTGGGAGGGGGAGGAGAGGGAAGAGTCTATACGGGACGGGAACCCGGAGAAGCTGAGTGTTTCTCCAGGGCGGGCAAACAGCTTCGAGCACACTGGGGAGGAGGAAGCCTTGCCTGCTGCGGCTGCCATCATTCTCACCGAGTCTCTGACCTCTCCTCTCTGAATTGCTCTGTGCATCCCTAGCCTTCACCTCACGTCCAGTCATGTCCCGTATCTTCCCAACTGAAATGCAGTTTGTTGAGAGAGAAAATATGCTTTCTCTCTCCTAGGTCATCTTACCTCCCGACCTGCAAACCCAGCGCAGACTGGTCCATACAATAGCCATCAGCCTTGGGACATAGTTTTTCTTTCCATCTGCGTTTCTGCCTCCAATAGATGAAAGAATTTTGAGACCATCTTCCAAATATCCATGGTGGGGAGTAGCTCTGTTGTCTCCCCATATGGAGATGAGTACCAGACATTCGTTTTGGATTTAGTTCCAAGACAGTGAGGTAGGATATTCTCAATATAAAATACTTCAGCTGGCAAGTACTACTGAAGGACATCTAAGATTTGTGTCTAGAAGCCATGGGTTTGATTACAATGGGGATCAAAACTGGAGGAGAACTGGACATGTGAGGGGAGAAGGGCCCCTGATCATTCGCCGGAAGCTGTAAGCTCCCTGGTAGTGGCCAAGCAAGGCCTAAATTCTAGGAGCCTCACTTGGATGGGTACCACCTGATCTCGACAGGACTCCCCAGCAGCCATCAATCCACCTGTCTGCCCCTGGGTATCAACCTAGACAATTCAAGAACACGAGGAAGAGAGCCAGTTCTGGAGGAAGCCAGTGCTCTTCGTCACATTCTTTGTGCTTTTAACCTTTTGATTCTCAAGTGGAGGAAGAAAGAACATAGGGGAAGCTACTATCACGTGTGTGTGTGTGTGTGTGTGTGTGATATACATACATATATATGTAAATATATATTAGAATATATATGCATATATAGATATATATCACCTATATATTAGAACATTCCCCTTATTTCTGTTCTTTATGTCCAATTCAGACCATGTTTGTTTTGGAACAGGCTTCTCTATGTAGCCCTAGTTGTCCTGGAATTCGCTCTGTAGACCAGGCTGGCCTGGAACTCAGAGATCAGCCTGCCATTGCCTCCTGAGTGCCAGGATTAAAGACATGCACCACCATACCCTGTACATGCTAGATCATTTTATCTAGCACCTGTATACAATCCTATCATATCTAATTTTTTAAGATTTATTTTTATGTGCATTGGTGTCTCGCCTTCATGTGAGTCTGTGTGAGGGCATTGGATCCCTGGAACTGGAGTTACAGATGATTGTGAGCTGCCATGTGGGTGCTGGGAATTGAACCTGGGTCCTCCGGAAGAGCAGCCAGTGCTCTTAGCAGCTGAGCCATCTCTCCAGCCCAATCCTATCATATTTTTTCAACAAACAAATGCAAAATATTTACTGTCTCATAATTGTAGAAGAAAATCACAAATCAGAATTGGTATCTGTTAGATTATACATATCTAGGTCATATTCCTGTTATTGTTATGTTTATTATTCATGAAAATCATGGTCGTGCAAACCTTTAACCCCAACACTTGGGAGGCATTGAGAGTTTGATGTCAGCCTGGTCTACAGAGTGAGTTCCGGAGTCCCCAATCCCGGTACTAACTTTTGCCTTAGTTAGGTTTCTGTTGTTGTGGTGAAACAGCACTAACAAAATCAACTTTGGGAAGAAAGGGTTTATTTGATAATTTTCACATCGCAGTCCATCATAGAAGGGAATTAGGGCAGGAACTGAAGGCAGGATCCTGGAGACAGGAACTGGAGCAGAAGCCATGGAAGAACGCTGGCTTGCTCTGGTGGTTTGCCCAGTTCGCTTTATTATGTATCCAGGACCACTTGTCCAGGGATGGCACTGCCCACAGTGGATTAAACCCTCCCACATCAATCATCAATCAAGAAAATGCCCCTCGGGCTTGCTGCAGGCCAATCTTATGGAGACATTATTTCCACTGAGATTTTCTCTTTTCAGATGACTTTAGTTTGTGTTGAGTGGACAAAGAAGCTAACCAACAGAGCACCACTGCCGGTACACGATGGTCAGTCATAACTTAAATGAATTACTCCTAGACAAAGAATTTTAAGAGCAACAATTTTGAAGCATGAAAGCATTCGTGAAGAATTTCCACACACAGAATGCACATGTATTTAGCATGATGTATTAAATGAAGTGGATAAATTCCTCTCTGCAGGAGCATGAAGATCTGAGTTTGGATCCTTTGGATCCATGCAAAAAGCTGGGAGTGTGGAGTGTGGGTGCACACCTGTAACTCCAGCTCTGAAGGACAGAGATAGGTGTATCCTGGGGTCTCATTGACCAATCAGTCAAACTAGGAAGTCCAGGTTCAGGGAGAGACACTGTCTCAAAAAAATAAGGTGGAGAGCAGATGAGGAAAATATCCAAAGTTAACCTTTGCTCTCTGTATATGTGCAGGTGAGCATGTACACACACACACACACACACACACACACACACACACACACACAGCTGGGGTTATCTCCAGTCCTGCCCAGGCTCACAGTCACTCAGATCCAAATAAATGCACAGATGTTTATATTATTAAAACTGTTTGGCCTAATGGCTCAGGCTTCTTGCTAGCTAGATCTACATCTTAAATTAACCCATTTCTATAAATCTATATCTTGCATATTGGCTCATGGCTTACCACTATCTTACATGTTGCTTCTCATAGCAGTAGCGTCTCCTGACTTAGCCTTCCACTTCCCAGAATTCTCCTCTCTCTTTGTCCTGCCTATACTTCCTGCCTGGCTACTGGCCAATCAGCACCTTACTTATTAACCAATCAGAGCAACACATTCAGAGCATACAGAACATCCCACAGCACACACATGTAATTTTACCCTTCCATTCATTTTTCGAAAATACAAAATGGTATTTTTTTTATCTATCTTTTATTTCAGTCCCTATTATTTTTAAGGCTCTTGATTATTTGCTCTGAATGGATCCATTGTTGATTTAAGTCTTTCTAGTCTTTGCCCTAAGATGGTAAGCTTTGTAAGGCACAATAAGTAGTTTGTTTTCTTTCAAGAGTTACAAGTCTTAAAACAGAGCTGAGTATTTAATGGGAACTCAAAGTGTATTCCCTGAGTGGATGAATCTGTTAGTAAAGGACAGAAATCTTCACATCTTCACAAGACACTTGATTCAAAGCTATGCAGTGCCACACTGGTTTTCAAACTCTGGTTTTTGTTGAGGAAGTCCTTGTACCTTGACTGGTTATGGTAGACATGCAGGATGAAAGGGTATGGAGAGATATGAGCTCCGATAAATCATTCCAGACAATGAAATGTCATCTAGCTATCAAAGTCACCCTGAGCAATGCACGTAACTGTCCTTGGCTGCAGAACATCTCTGCCTGTCTAGTTTCTGCCTCTCTCCCTATAGCAAAGAGTTGATCACACACGATGAGCTATTTTCTTAAGACAAACAATTCCCAGTCAGTTACCTCCACCACCATACTCAGCCTAAAACCATTATTGAAGTGTGGTGACTCACACCTATAATATCGACACTCGGACGACAGAAGGAGGACCAAGAACTCAAGGCCAGCCTCAGTCACAAGGCAAAGTCAAGGCCACTCTCAGTTACATGAGACTCTGGCTGAAAAACCTAAAGCTAAATGAAGCTAAATCAAATAACAACAATGAAACCGTTACTGGACATGATTTCTCACTTTTTTTTTCCATGTTTGCACTCTGAGTTCTGCATAAGTTCAAAGAAAGACAGAACTTGAGACCATGTCTTGGAATCATGTACTTTAACGTCAAACCCACTCCGTCACCAGCAATGACTGACTTGGACAAATTGATGTACCTTTCTCACAGTGCCTCACATGGTGTAGATTAAACAAAATGGTTTACTCGGAACCACTCAGCACAGTAGATGCCAAACAGTGCTTGGATGTCCTGATATTAGTTACTGCTGCTGCTTCTGGTTCTGCTTCTGGCTGCCCCTTTTGCCTCCCCATGAGTCTTGCTGAGAACCTTGTTAGTCAGCAGTCACTTCAAGAATGTTGTTTGGAACCCATGAGTTATCTATTTTGTCATATGTAAAAGAACGGCTTATTTGAACTGAAGTGGAGTGGCCATGCGAGGGAGGCAGGAGGTGAGCAGACACTGAGAGGGCTGAGGAGGAATCCAACTTAATCATAGAGGATTTGAGGTGGTGTTTAGATTTATGCTGTTTTCCAAAGACCACCTGGTCTGGAAGGTTAATTTGTCTGACTGGAGAACATGCCAGTCTTTCTTTATGTCAGAAGTGAGGCAAGGCAGATGTGTCTGAGTTCCCCGGAGAGCCGTGGGGCTTTCCAGAGCTCAATTCGGGATAATGTACAGATGTTAAGGAGTGACTCATGACACTTGAAGGTAGTAAGTGAACTGGATGCGAGGTGCGGCAAGGGAAGGAGAGATGGGAGAGAGAATCTCATTTTCAAAGTTAGCAAAACAGAAGAGTGGCAGCCAGGCAGATATGGGGAGATGATTCTTCGCTGTGCTACACAAGGCTGATCAAACATTACTGTCCACTTCCGCCATCCCTCCCCTTGCCTACCACCATAGAGGACTCTGAACTGCCCTGGACAAGCTTGGCTTCCTGGGACTTTTTTCTCTTTTCCCTTTCTTGTTCCTTTTTGCTTCTTTCCTATTTGTTTTACTTGGGGTGGGATTAACAGGGACCTCCACCTTTGAAATCTCTAGCAGTTTTCTGGAGATTATTAATTCTTCAATCAGCAAACATGTGTTGAGTAACCAATGAATAGAGAAGTAGATTCTGGTTCAATCAATAAGGCTGTCTGATTCAGTGAGAGTTTGGAAACATTTCCCCCCATTTTGGGGCCTTATCCATTTTTTTTCTTCTTCTTCCAAAGCTCTGGTGAGTAACTGGATTTTAAACCACAAATCAGTTTGATCTTAAATCTGCTGTAGGTATATCTAGTTAGGCAGGACTAAATTCAAGTTCAGAGTCCAAGATCCAAGAAAATTTGAGAAGTTCACTTTTTAGCTTTCAAATGAGTCCAGTTACAAAGAGGATATGTGAAAGGTGAAGTGAGCCAATGAAGAGTTGGGTTTGGAAACAGTCTTCAAAGATGTGTGGAGCCTGTTTTCAGAGGGATCTTCCAGGAGAAAGAATTCCTGGCTGATGGAGAGGAAAACTAAGCAGAGGACAAGAAGAAGAACAGCTCATTTGAAATGGACTAGAGGGGTATGCTAGGATGGAATGGAGTGAGTAGGAATTAGAATGATATTTAGTGGAATCCAAACTTCACCATATGGGCAGGAGAGTGAAGGAAATAGTTAATTTAAACAAGCATTTTGTTTACTTATTTATTTATTTGGTTTTTTTCAAGACAGGGTTTCTCTGTGTAGTTTTGGTGTCTGTCCTGGATCTCGCTCTGTACACCAGGCTAGCCTTGAGCTCACAGAAATCCCCCTGTCTCTGCCTCCCGAGTGCTGGGATTAAAGGCGTGCGCCACCACCGACCAGCATAAACAAGCATTTTAAAGAATGGAAGAAAACTTCTTGTTCTTCTTGCATAATCAGTATGTATCTATGAAGTGCTGGTCCACACTCCAACTGCCCTCCAGTTAAAATCTACTTGTTGTTATCTATGATAACTGCTGATATAATTTTACTGACTCGTTGTTCCTGACCTTAGCATGCAATCCTGAGAAATAGATTTTAAAAACTAGAGGAAAAATCGTGTCTGCCCTTGAATTCTATACCTAGCTAAACTATCAACGGAAAAAAAAAAGACGTGTAAAATAATGACATCTTCATTCACAGCAGAGCTCAAAAAGTTTTCTTCTAGTCTGTTCTTTGGGCAACTCACTTTTGAGTCTGTCCCCTTACCCCACCCCAAGCTTCAGAAAATGGTTTCTTTACTTAATAAACTTTGTAAAAAAGATCACTTCTACACTGTCTTATATAGCCTCCCATGATAAAGCTTCTTCCATGAGATTGGAAGTTCTCAGATTCTAGGAAAAGGGAATTCAATGTAAGAGAAAAACTGACAAGATCACCAAAGTCATCTTAGGAAAGATCCCAGAATGGTAACCATACATAGCCTAAGGGATAACTAGTTCAAATTTAAGTAGGGGGATAGGTAGTTATGCAGGGGCAGTCTCTAGGCAAAAATAAGATGTATCAAATTCATAATGTTTTGAGCACCTTGAGACATGACTGCAGTATTTAGGAATCTCTGACAAGCCCACTGAAACTGTGCAAAAGAATGATAGTAAATCTACTCAAAACAGAGAAAAAATGACTACAAGGAAGTACCTGTAGATCCACTGTAAATAACGTGTTCACAACCATAGTCATATAAACACCAAATACCAGCCATATGGAAAATTATGATGTAACTATATTGTGAGTGTGGGACAAAGGAAATGTTGGTGGAGAGGGAAGGGGCCTGTATGGGACAAGGGGTAGGGAGATTTGAAAGCTAAATCCCAGGGATGGCAAGATGACTCAGCAGGTAAAGATGATTGCCTCAAAGCGTGATGAGTTTGATCCCCAGAACTCACACAGTGGAAGGAGAGAACTGACTCCCACGAGTTGTCCTCTGATACTGTGATTCAGGGCCTGAAGAGATGGTTCAGCCATTAAGGGCACTTGCTGCTCTTACAGAGTACCTGAGTTCAGTTTCCATCAGCCATAGCAGGTAGCATACAATCATCTGTAACTACAATTCCACAGGATCCAACACCTCTGGCCTCCTCAGGCATCTGCACTCACATAAACATACCCATTTGCAGACACACACACACACACACACACACACACACACACACACACCTACATATGATTAAAAATAATAAACCAAATCTTTTTCTAAAAAATGCAATTTTTAATTGAAACAGTTATACCACTTCCCCCTTCCTCTCCTCCCATCAACCCCTCCCAGAGACCCTCCCTCAAACCATTCCCATGTACTCCCCACTTCCAAGTGGATAGCCTCTTTTTCTTTGATTATTATTGTTACATACATGTATATGCTTATGTATGTATGTGTATGTAAATACAACCTGCTGAGTCCATTTCTGTTGGTGGTGTGTACAAGGTTTCAAGGCTGACCACTCTGCACTGGACCACCAATAAGGAACTCATCTCTGGGAGATAGTAATTCTCCTTCTCCCACAGCCAGAGCCAGAATAACCAGGAAGTCTGCTGTGAAACAGTCTCTTCTAATCCCCCCCCCAAAAAAATTAAAGCTGAATCTTAACAGAAAGTTATTAGATAGTTTCTAAAACTGGAAAAATCTAGAAATAACATTTAGACGTATGAGAAAAAATGATAGAAACCTCTGGGGAACACGAAAAGGGAGTTGAGAACAAGCCTCATAGAGTTACGTTTCAACCCTGTGCTTGTGTGCCTGGTGAGAATGATGTTTTAGGAAGGTTTACAGCAGAGGTTCTCAACCTGTGGGTCATGACCCTTCTGGCAAATTTCTACCTCCAAAAATATTTACATTATGATTCATAACAGTAGCCAAGTTATAGTTATGAAGTAGCAAAGAAAATAATGTTATGGTTGGGGGTCACCCCAACATGAAGAACTGTATTAAAGGGTCACAGCACCAGGAAGGTTGAGAAGCACTAGTTTACAGTAAATACTCAAACTTGATTCTGATAGATTTTCTGTCCCCAAATCTCTACAAGTTCTGAGACACTTCTGTGCACTAACTACTATTTACATGAAACCGTAGCCCCTCACTGGCCAAGGGGTGTCTCAGAGCTTGTTGAATTCTGTGTTGGTTGCAAAATCAGGAGCTTCAGAAAGCTCATGAAAGTGTACCGCTGCCAATGGTTCGGCTTGTCATGTGCAAGGAGGAACCACCAGATGGCACGGAGCGAGTCCATGGTACCTACAGAGCTTTTTCTCCTGGAGAACCGTCCTGGACCTGGTCATGGAGAGAGTCCATGGTACCTGCAGAACTTCTTCTCCTGGAGAACCGTCCTGGACCTGGTACGTTCTAGCCAGTGATAAGACAAAGCATTCTAAAGATGATAGGAACAAAGATACGATGCCATCTAAAAATCCGTATGAGTCTCTGACTTCAAGTTCCACATTTACCCTTCCAAACAGAGTATTGCTCAAGGAAATCAATAAATGTGCCGCTTCTGGCCGGGAGGGCTGGAAGGCAGTCACAATTTTAAATCTTCCCCTGGCTGTGTTCTGTGTGACTAGACTTCTACTGGACTTCCTGCCTTTTGTTGTTGTTGCTGTTCATGAGGTAGGGAAAGCCATTTGTTCAATAGCTTAAGTTTAGAAGATGTTTCATCTTTCTGAGCACCCAGTTACGATTGTATTAAGTTCCCTGGTGAACGAAATTCTCTGTGTGGTTTTCTGTCAGTTTGTCCTTCCTAAGTAGCACAAAGCTCCAGTAGAAGGCAAAGATATTTCCGTCTCTGAATTATTGCCACCATGAACTAGATTGAAAAATATGTATCATTTCGTATCAACCAGTAGCATCCCCGTCTGCTGAGATGTGTCTCCCAAAGTCATCAAGATAGTGTCAGGCCGTTAATCATTTCTACAGCAGTGAGAACCCCAACACCAGCCAGCACCCACAAAGACTGCAAAGACTGCAATCTCGGGGCTGCAGCTGCAGAGGCAATCTCAGAACTCTATGACCAAGTGCACCACGTGCCTCCTGGCTCCTGCTTATTTGGACAGAAGGCTGAGAACATGCGTCAAGGCTGGAAGGGACAAAACTCCCCCAAATCTGAGAGGCACAAACCTTCGGCTGTTGCTGACTATTGAGAGGTCTGGGAATGGCCATGTGGGCTTGCTGCAAATACCAGCCAGTGTACTAATGCACAGGAAAATATACAATCAGACACCCCTCTGGGGGGGGGGCAACGGAAATGATGCACCCATACCTAGTGCTATGTGAGGCTTTAAGTAGTGTAGCACCATGGTAGAAGACTCGCTTGGTAGATATAAGAAAAAAAGGGGGAGACAGTAATAGTGGTCACCCCAGAAGGTTTTTTATGAGGATTAGATGGAACCCTGAAGCCCTGAATCTAAAAATAATCCAAGTTTCATTGGTGATGGGGAGTCGGGGGAATAATGCTCTTTTTGCTGTCCCTCTGCTTGACATAAGGCCAGAGCTCAGGGGTCAGGGCGTAGAGTGAGAGGTGTTTCTTTTTGGTGCCAGCCAACAAGACAGGCTTTAGAATCTGGAGGCCAGGGAGAGGAGGTATTCACCAATGTCACCGATCCCTTATGATCAATGAGCCCCTCAGCCTCTTGCCCAAAGGCGCTCTGCTGTTCAGGACCAGGGGACCTAAGGAGTCGCTTTCCCATCCTAGGCATGGCTGGCAGACCTGGGCTGTAGTTGTGCCACGAATTGGCATTTGATAGTTCAGTCTATGAAGCAGTTTCTGTTCCCCGGGTAGAATAAAGCACATACGCATTAGAGGATAACGAGCCAATTATTACTCAGAGACTGGTGATAAAACCTCAGCTGGGTTGCAGGGGACACTTCTCTGCCCTCAGGAGCTCCCATTTTACATTGCCCATCAGAGTCACCACAAACACAAGCTGGTTTTTAAAAAAAAAAAAAAACAAAGGCCCACAGCTGGAGTGCGCCAGGGTTGACAGGATTAAGCTTCAGTGGGCAACCAGGTTTGACGTGGACCCTGGTAAACATCACTATGAGATGCTTCTGAGGGTCCAAGCTTGGAGAAGATGAGAGTACAATTGCCTTCGGAGGCTGATTCAGCATCCTAGAAGGTTCCTGTGAGGACAAGGTGGATGATGTGTAAGGACAGGCCACCAGGGCCAGCCTGTGGAGGTGGTCTTGGTATCTACTGACAAGGGAGGGGGCAGGAGAGTGCTTGGAAGGTAATGGAAGACCAGCTGTGAGGTCATCTCCATGAGCAGGAATTGATGGGGACTTGGCCAAAGGCTGTGGAGCAGGCAAGACAAAGGAGAGGTTAGTTGTTGACAGATGGTGAAGGACTTGAAGGTCAGAGAGACCCGAGTGGCAACCCCAAGTATGACCGTCGTCAAATGACTTATGCTGTCTGAACCAGGTGTTTGACTGCCACACTTGGCTGCCGGGGAGTCCACACAGCAGAAATCATCTAAGGTCACTAGGTTGTGTCTGGCAATGAAGATCTAGTATTAGAACACTTACTACCTGTTCTTACAAGCACAGGCTGAACATCCCTCACCTGAAAATCCAGTATCCAAATCTAAAACTTTTTGAGCATGGATATGAAATCCAAGGTAGGAAAGCCCACAATTGGCCTCCTGTACTAAGCTGCAGGGAAGATAGATACGGTGCACATTGCTTCTGGACCATGTGTACAAGGAATACAGGAAATGTTTCATCCTGACTTATGACCCCTCTCCAAGACATTTCATTATATATGTGCAGATAGCTCAAAATTTAAAAAAAATTAATCTGAGGCATGTTTATATTAGGAGTACTCAACCTGCCTTTCTATGAATTTTGGTTGGGAGAGGAGAATTGATGTCCCAAGAGGCTGTGCGCCCAAGGAGTAAGGATATATGTGGGCCTATCAGCTGCAGACAGACAGCAACAGTCTCCATGTACCTATGAGCAGCTGAGGTATGATGAATGTTCTATGGGCTGGAGTCCTTGGGGTACCTCTGTGGAACAGAAGCCCCGTTCCCCCAGGACCCCCAAACAGGCTTCACTCACAGGAACACGTAGATTCTTAAAGGGACCAAATTTTACACAGAGACACCTCATTCTTTCTTCTTTTATGATGGAATTGAGGGAGAGGTGTCCCCAGAACCTAGAAAACACAGAAGCTAGGCAGCCGCCCGGGCTTGGCCATGGAGCTCTCAGGCAGCTGGAGCACCCGGGCTGAGGGCTTTTTTTCCTGGGAGAGTCAGTTTCAAATGTGAGGTTGATTTTATTTTCCTCCGTTGCAATTAACTGAGAAAAAATATTTCAAAGCTGTATAATTAAAGGCCGGCATTTTATTAGGGTTTAAAATAGTCGCTATGAAATTTGTTCCTGCCACTGGTAATTACAACGTACATCTTAATATCCCCCTGCTTGCCAAGCCCGAGATAACAGTGCTGTGTGCACTGCGTTCGGCTCAGCAGAGAAGGTAAAATCCGTATCTTATCTCCATCTGCACGGAACAGCCAGCCTCTCTTCCAATTCAACCTTAATCTTCTTAGTAAATAATACTGATATTTTCCAGCATAACAAAATGGAGCTGGTGCCAGATTCTCCCTGATAACACCTCTCGCTTACACACTATTCTCTGTCAAAATCGGCCTGATTTTTCTTAATCTCTTTAACTTATCAAAAAAGAAAAAAAAGACTTTTTACATTTGGCCATAGTAAGTTCTTTTCTACCAAATAATAATATTATAAATAAATCCCCTCGCCTACAGCTGACTCATTGAAAAGACACTTGGCCTCCTCATTTTCTTCATGAATGGAAATTGTTCTGTTCTTCAATTCTCCTCCAGGTTTGGGGTCTGCACCCAGGGACTTGCTCCAAGCAGGCGCTGGGCCATCTTTGTATCTCACAGGGGATCGGTGTGGTCCAAAACCTGTGCTCTGTGCCTTCCTTCTGTCTTTCCTGGCTGTACTGGTTGGCTTCTCTGCTCTCGTCTAGATCCACTTCTAATAGGAACCACCCAGAGAAAGCACACAGGCTTCAGACTCCCTGGCCAGCTCTTCTCAGGCACCAATCTCCACCACGTAGGGACCAGTTTTCACTCAGAGCCCCAATTTGGCAAAAGCCAGAACTAACTGCCTTGTCCTGCTGCTTTCCAATGCGAATTGCCAAATTGTCGCACATCCTTGGGAGGGGAGACAGAGAAGTGTTCATCACACAGCAGGTATTTATTGAGCACTTCATGTTGGCGTGTTCCAGGCTTAGCCTGAGTGGAGTTCCAGAGATGGAAAGTGCAGTTGTAACCCACCGGGAACCACCAAATATGCCGTAGGTGTTTTGGGGTTACGAAGATGACCCCCGACACAGAAAGACCGGGATTTAAGGAATTTAAGATGTTTCGTGGAAATAAGATTGGAGCACGGAGTGAGGAAAAGGGGCCCCTGGGAGCCTTTTGAATGTTTGTGTGATCGATAAATCAGAGAGGAAGCAAAGGCAACCACATGATCAGTAACATGAATAATAACCAGCCCCGGACCGGCAGCTTCCAATTTCCACTTCCAATTTCCTTGTTCACGACAACCTTTCTGTGCCTTCTCTTCCCTGGGGCTTCCATAATGTGCTTGTAAATTTGCTTTGCTTTGCCCTAGATGATGCCCACTGGTCCTGGCTATGTGTGTCCCGTGCTTCCCATTCGGTGTCGGCAGCTGCCTCCCTGCACTACAGTCGACCTGACTTTCTTTGAGTCAGTGTTCCCCACCTTACCCCCAAGAACGCAAAGAACAACAGATGCTTAGGATGGCAAAGCCAGGTATATTGACCTGTCTCCATCCCTCAGGCACCTGAATGCCAGGACCGCCCACTGTGAGATCCACCCATGATGACTTCTTGTCAAAGCACAGGGCATCTACTGCTCGGGCCCATGTGCCTCCAGCACTCTACACAGTCAGGTGTGGGGGTGGGGATGAGGATCTGCAGCACTGTGTGCTCCCTTTATCTGTCCTGAGCTTCCATAGAGAAGTTTTCCCGGTGGGGGTGACTCCCACCCTCCTCCTCTTTCCTTACTGGGAATCAGGACCAGTCAGTCCTGGATTTAAGTTCTAGTTTTGACACTTGCTACCTGGGTGACTTCAGGCAAGTTACTTGACCTCTCTGGGTCTGTCTCCATTTCCTTGTCTATAAAACAGAAATAATAAATCAAGCGGTGGTGGCACACACCTTTAATCCCAGCACTCGGGAGGCAGAAACAGACAGATCGCTGAGTTCGAGGCCAACCTGGTCTACAAAGAGAGTTCCAGGCCAGCCAGAGCCACACAGAGAAATCCTGTCTGGGAAAACAAACAAATAAATAAATGAAGAGTGGATGGTGTTAGACCAGGCAAGTTCTTTATCAAAATTTATTATATTTGTTTATGTGGGGTGTGTGTGTGTGTGTGTGTGTGCACCATGACACAAGTACAGAGGTCAGAGGACAGCTTTTGGGAGTCAGTTCTCTCCTTCCGTCGTGTGGATTCTAGGACTTGAACGCATGCCATCACGTTTGGCAGCAAGCACCTGTACCTGCTGACCCATCTCGACAGCCCTAGGCAAGTTTGTTTGATTTTTAACTATGTGTCTACGTGTGTCGGTGTGCAGATATGTGCAAGTGAGTGCTGGTGTCAGAAGAGCCTCTGGAGATGGAGTTAAAGGCAGTTGTGAGTTGCCCAACATGGGTGCTGGGAACTGAGCTCCACTCTTCCCTAGGCACAGAAAGTACCTTAACCACTGAGCAATCCCTCCAGCCATCTAGGCAAGTGCTCTGCCTTCTTAGCATCATGGTCTGGGGACAGCTTCAGAAACTCTAGGAAGGTTGGACCCACTGTCCCCTGTTGATAGAGACAGCTCAATAGACGTGTGCCCTTGTCAGTGACAATACAGCCCAAAGTACAATGTGCCGTGCGACATGAGCTTTTTTTGTTTGTTTGTTTGTTTTTGTTTTTTTTGAGACAGGGTTTCTCTGTGTAGTTTTGGAGCCTGTTCTGGAACTCACTCTGTAGCCCAGGCTGGCCTCGAACTCACAGAGATCCACCTGCCTCTGCCTCCAGAGTGCTGGGATTAAAGGCGTGCGCCACCACCGCCTGGCGACATGAACTTTTTTTAAGCATAGCCAGAGGCTACGCTCTTCAGGTCTTGGGACTGAGGCTGATGTGACATTGAAGGCAATTGTTGTTTTGCAAATACAGCTGGATGGAGCGAGGCCTTGGTGCCAGATCTCTTTCCTCCACCCCCAAGTCCTCTCCAGCAGCCTCTCAGAGATTCCGTACCCCCCACAGTTGAAGCTGGAACCCATCCGTTCACTCTCCATCAGCTGTGTCTGGACATGCAGTAGGTGTTCACCCCACACTGTACTAAACTGTGAGCATACTATATTATCTCACTTAGCTGCCCAACAAGCCTGCTTGGTGAGTACTGCCACTGTCCCATTCCACAGATGAGAAGACCCTGCCTGGGGAAGGTTAAGTAACTTGGCAAAGGTTGAGAGATTAGTAATTAGCATTTCTGAGGCGCTGGGTACAGCTGCCTCTTCCAGGCAGCCTTCCTTGATTGTCCCCCCTTCCCTCTGCGTGTCCCTGCATGTCCCCTCCCTCTGCTCACCATCCTTCACATTGTGAGGTGTTATTCCATAATTAGAGCCTACCATTTCATGTGGGCTCTAATCTTCCTTCCTTCCTCCCTCCCTCCTTCTCTTTTCCTTCCTTCCTTCCTTCCTTCCTTCCTTCCTTCCTTCCTTCCTTCCTT
>CABHPH010138096.1:0-12960 GCA_902168325.1 Peromyscus nudipes
TTGAATTGTATAGAGAACACAGAGGGAGCCAGGATCCTAAGGAGTCATTTGAAAAAAGAAATAATTGTCACAATCTATGTTGTGCTGATATAAAAATATATACATATATCTCAAAGATTGGGTAACGTGGAAAGAATAGTTTATCATCTATAGTTCTTGAAAATATACAGCCTGAGAACATGATGATGCCATCTGCTTAATATTTGTTGAAACTGATGAGCAGTTGTGCCAGGAATTCACTTTACAACAAAGCCATTTTAAATGATCCATTATTTAATTAATTAATTTCTGAATCCTTTTACAAAATTGAATTATGATGCACTGAAATCCAATTTTCCAACATGAGAGTTTGGGAATACATAAAGCCAAAATATTAACCACACTCTCATGGAGACCTGGTATTAATCTTGGCTTTTGTGTACAGGGTAGCTAAAGCTTATTCAGGAGATGTATCTGTATTAGTAGTCACCTATCACAGGACCCCAGTAAGAGATGCTTGATGTGTTGGAGCAATCACACTCCCTATTTAATTCTTGTATAGAGACATACTCTAGAAAACAATCTGTATTATTTTTGAAAAGCAGCATGGAAATTAAGACTTCAATTGATAGATTTTAAATGAAAACATCAGTTATTTTGGTAGTACACCCTGTCCTTTACTGCAGGATATCAGAATTTTTACTTAACTAGACTTTAAATTTTTTCTAGATTTTTAAGTTTAGTACAAATTATGCTTTCCTTCATTCTATTGTATTTATTATTGTAAATGGATTTTTCTGTCCCACCTGCCAGATCCCAAATAACCACATGAAGACTTCTTATTAATTATGAAAGTGCAGCTGATAGCTTAGGCTTGTTCTTAACTCTCTCTTATAGCTTAAATTAACTCATATTTTTTATTAATCTACATTCTACCATGTGGCTTCTACTTCTATCCCAGTTTGTATGTCTGACTCATTCTGCATCTATCTGGCTCTTCCTGCCATCTCTACCTTTCTTATTCCCAGCATTCTCTCTGCCTGAAAAATCCTGCCTAGATATTAGCCAATTACCTTTTTTTTTTTTTTTGGTTTTTCGAGACAGGGTTTCTCTGTGTAGCTTTGCGCCTTTCCTGGAACTCGCTTTGGAGACCAGGCTGGCCTTGAACTCACAGAGATCCGCCTGGCTCTGCCTCCCGAGTGCTGGGATTAAAGGCGTGCGCCACCACCGCCCGGCCCAATTACCTTTTATTAAACCAATCACAGTGACATATAGTCACACAGTGTCAAGAAATATTCCACAACATTTCCCCCTTTTCATCTAAATGAAAAAGAAAGTTTTTAACTTGAACAAAATAAAACTATAGACAATAAGAACAATTATCAGGTAAGAATTATATTTACAATTTACAATGTCCAGTCCATTTGTATTTGGCATATTTAGAGAAGCACTCTATTATTTATTATATCTTGATGAGTCCAAAGCTCTGTACCTAATTTACCTCCTATTATAACTAAGGAAAACTACAACTATAACTACCTAGTCTTCAACTCCATCAAAGACACCAAAAGAATATAATATTACCTGAAAAAACAGGAAGTGTAGTGCAAGCCACTTCCAAATCTATGGAGATGACAGACATCTGGCTGCCTAGACAGTCACCCAAGGTTCCTCTGCAACATTAGGACATCTTTCTTTAGCCTACAGGCTTAGAATATCTGACAGACTTTCCTATGAAGCAGGAATTTTTGAAGGACCGTTCTACCCTGTCTTAGCAAAGTTTGACAGTTGCTTTTCTTGGTGTCCTATTAGTCCAGTTAAACAGGATACCATCAGCAATTGAGGCCAGGGCAGTTTCTTGCCCAGATGGCCAGCTTTTGCCATAAATAAAGGAAACTCAATATGGAGTTTCTTCGATGCCCATTATCCTCTTTTGAAGTAGATTGGTGCTGCCAGGAGCAGCCATGTCTCATTGTCAAGAAAAGCCTCATGTTATTAAAACAATTCAAATGATATTTTCTATAGATCTTTGAAGTGATTGAAGATCACCTATTTATCTAAAATATATCTTTGTATGCCCTTGAAAACATACTTAACATGACTTTAAGTTTGATAGTTATAGATGACTATTAACCTGCAATTATTATCCTAAATAGCTTTCAAAAACTAATACTTTATATAACCTTTTTAAATGAGCTGCATAAGTACAATACCTTAAACAAGAATAGAAACAAATATACAGTATAACAAAAATAAAGTTAAATTTGTATCAATATACAAAAATCCATACAAATCTAAAATTTATTATTTATTTATTTATTTTGGGTTTTTCAAGATAGGGTTTCTCTGTGTAGCTTTAGAGCCTGTCCTGTAACTCACTCTGTAGGCCAGGATGGCCTCAAATTCACAGAGATCTTCCTGATTCTGCTTCCTACATGCTGGGAATAAAGATGTACATCACTACAGCCCAGGTGAATATAAGATATTTGGGACTAGTGGTTGTTTAAAAGTAGACTCAACATCTACTCTTTTATCTCATCATTTTTACACTATATCCCCCCTTTTTTTCCTTCAGAAAGAGATTCTTGAATCGATTTCCATTTTTTGGCTTTTTTTTTTCCTGATCATTGACCAATAACAACTTGTAATCAACCCCCTAAAATGATAACAAGCATCTATAACCCATCAAATGACCAAAATCCATCCACTCCACCTCTTGGGAATGTGGGTGTCATGTTCCCTAGACTGTTTTCTGTTGTCTAGGGGTGCTGGTAACTTTAGGAGACCCTGGGAAAATTGTAATAATGATCAAGTCTTGGGAGAGTTAGCTGTATTATTTGTTGTCAAGTCTCTGTGTGATGGGAAAGTGTAGCTTCTAACTGAAGTCCTGGCTGAAGTAGTCTATGAGGCTGGACCATATCAGCCAGCAGTCTTGAAGCTGTTCTGAATGTAGAATTCTGAGAAAAGTGCAATAGAGGTACTCTGAAATGCTGAGTCACCTGGGACACACATTTTCATTGATGTCTGGTCCCCTTGCTCTGAAAATACATAAAATTTCAAAGGTAACATACATATCTGCATTAACACAAGTATTGAATGCATTGTGTGCACATGTCAGTTAAAGATGATATGTTTTTGTTTTATTATTCTGCAGGTAAAAGGCATCTGTCAACTTTCTAAATCCCTTACAAATGTATAATCAAACTGTAATATGAATCTTTATCTGTACCATATGAAAGGATGGCATGTAATAATAAGTCATGAAGACTCTGTGGCCAATAAGTTTTATCATGTCTCATGTCATCTCATCTCAGAGCTGTTCCCAAGTTAGGGGACCATATTTCATGCTACATATCCTGTAGTCTTTTTTGGCTTCTTCCACCATGTCTGTAGCCAGGATTTTCACTGGGTCTCCCCCAATCAAACCTAATCCTCTTTAACCTAGAATGAGTCCACAACTTTTCATTTTCTGTGGAAACAAAAACATAATCTATTTTCCAACACAACATTTTTTTTTACTTCCATTTTGAAGTTAAGACATTTTTCAAATATATAGGTTGGTTTAAATTTAGCAATTTCCATTGTCCAATGACTTTGAGCAATTATCATTTGTTCATTAGCAATCAAAAATTCAAAAACAACACAATAACATGCAAGATCCCATCCTTATGTGGTTTATTCTTCCTTTTTATTACTTTACTCTTTCTATAAAACTTTATTATTTTTAAACTATCATTTATTATTTTATTTTTATGAACATTTATATCCTTTTCCTTTTCTTTTCTTTTATTTAAGCCTATGCACATCATTGTTAAGCACATTGTGACCTGTTTAGAGTTTTTTTTTTTTTTCTATCTGAACATGATTCACTGCACATCTGTAATCTTTTCTGTCTGCATGAGCAAAACCTTAAACCCACCACACGGTTTAGCTTATGTACACTGGAGGCTCAAGTACACAGGTGGCTGGAGGGAGACATGTCTCTGTGCTGAGGACAATATGAGAGACACAAGACTAAGAAGTCACATTTGTTTTCATTTTTGTGCATTTAAAAATCTTTTTTTAAGCTTTCTCAGGTCTTAGTGAATATATGTGGCCAGATATCGGGTCCTATTTGTAAGTAGATTTTTCTGTCCCTCCAGCCAGCTCCCAAATGGCCACAGAGAGACTTGTCATTAATTGCAAATGATCAGGTGATAGCTTAGGCTTGTTACTAACTAGCTTTTATAACTTAAATTAACCCATGTTTTATGTATATACTACCATGTAGCTTGTCTTTTTTTAGCACATCAAGTTCATCCAGTTTCTCTCTGAATCTTCTGGAGACTTTGCCCTTCTTCCCAGCATTCTCTCAGTCTGGATCTTTTGCCTAACCTCTTCTTGCCTAGCTATTGGTCAGTTGGCTCCTTATTGAGTCAATGAAAACAAAAGATCTTGACAGTATACAAAAGGATTACTCTACAGCATAGTATTAAATTTTATCATTGTATGAACTTTTAAACTAAGAAACATGTTTAATTTCCAGATTCATTGGCTTACATAGGAGGGCAACACTGAAGGTGTACATGTACTTTTAATCAAAGAGCCTCATGTCTTTAGTACAATCTTAGGATTTGAAAGAAGGTGTCTTGTGAGATTAGCAATATATCTTCATTAAAGATTTCTGAGAAAAGTGCAACAGCTTCAAATATGTACACATCTCTCTCAGCTAAGAAGAACAGGAAGGCTTAATTTGCTTTGTGATGGATATATAAAAACTATAATTAGGGGTGAAAAAACAGTGTCTATTTCTTTTAGACAGTAACATTAAATAGAAAGTGATTTTTCTATCAGTTTTGTTGTAATTAGTGTCTTGATATATTACTACTGGATTTTAATAATATATTTCTTTTAATTTGAGAACTATCATTAAGTGACTTTAATTAACTATTTTTCATAAAACTTCTCAATGCATCTTTCAAAATGTTGTCACAGTTTCTTTTAAATCTTTTGAATGTTGACAGCCCATTGTGCTGAACCAATATCAGTCAGTTTTTGACCCAAACATGTTTATGTGATTCACATTCATAGTTATTGTGCTTTATTTGTTTTTGTTTGTTTTTTTTTGTTTGTTTTTTTGTTTCATACATGTTCACAGTCACTCTTCTCAATTCTCTTCAGGCTAAAGTTTTCTTGAAACCTTAATTTTTATTGTGGAATCCTAACATGAGTATTTAAAAGCCAAAATGGTCCAAATTCTAACACTTTGTAAGTAGTAACATGTGACACCAAATGACCATGCACTTAACGTCATTTCATGTGTCAAGGTTACAATACTGATATTCTAAAAAAAAAAAAAACCTGTAAAATGACTTTCAGGTTGTATAAGTAAAGATACATGAATCCAAATAATGTATTTAGCTGTGTGTCTTATACTCAAGACAATTCACTAGGTATGTACAAATATTAAAAAATGACACAAATCATAATTTGAAACACTTCTAGTCTCAAAGTTTTCAGACAAATATTACCGAACTGAAAGTTTAATATAATACTGTATAATACTGTTTTTTTTAAATCCCTAATCATGATGCAGATAAGGTTACCATGACTAATAAGGAAAAACATGTCTTAAAGATTAAGAGTAGGTACTGCTTCTGCAGAGTACCAGAGTTCAGTTCCCAGCAACCAGGTTAGGTAGCTCACAATGCCAAATCCAGTGGAATCCAATTTCTCTGTGCTTTGTGCATACCTGCACTCACATGCACATACCCACACACAGACACATAAATGTACATTATTAAAAGTACATTAAAGGGTGAATAACAACAATGATAGATCTTTATTCTTACTGTATAAAATTTGTCTTTGACAAGTTCTTTGATGTTTCAAATTCAAAGTGTAGTGCATGCCAGCTATCATTATTAATTATAATTTGCATAAGTAAATATTCAGTTGTCCACATTTATAGATTAGAAAGATTTGGATTTGTAGTAAGTAATTGAGTTCATTTATGTGGCCTTTCACAGATACTAGACATTTTAGTATAAGCTTAACAATTGCTTTCTATTGTTGTGATAGTTTCTATACAACATAGAAAATGGATACAATTTACATTTTTCTATAACAGACTACAGGATATTGTAATGCTGTATATATTTAGTTCACTATTTTGCTACCAATCTGAGATGTCACTTTTATACAATGTTAAATTTCCATAGAGGCTACTAGCATATTTAAAGTTCTACTATGTTGCCATATCAACCCATAATCCTACAATTTACCACATAAACTGTAGATACTTCATAATAGGGTTTACCAACCACAGTCCTGTCAATCAGCCAAGAATCATATTGAAAACCAAAGTGACTGTGTGCATTGTTGCAATGATTTGGCAACAAATAACTGTGAAATATGCATGAAAAATCTGTCAGTTGTTTTTCCTTTTTTCAGTTGATGCCAAATCTTGAAGTGGAAGATCAGGCAGTGAATGAGGGCCATATTTAGGCAAAGTTTATGAAAGCAAAGAGTTAAAATTAAGTTGAGAAATTTGACATAAATGTTTTCAATGAGAATCCAGTTCACCTGTGGCAAATGGTAACCACACATGACGAGTTGTTATATCTGATCAGGGAATGGGACAGCACGCATGAGTTGAAGTAGCACCTAACAACCACAGCCTTTTGATGGTGAAATCACTGAGTCCCACTTCATTCCCACTCTTCAAATCTCACAAACCATCTCTTATTATTTTCCTTAAGAAGAAAAGTATGGGAAGGGAAATTTCAGAAAACACAATTTAGGGAGCCAAGTGTATACTACAAAGTTTTCTGAAACTTCCCTTCCCATACACAGCAAAACTCTCATAAAAACTATACCTTCACAGAGCTTAATAAATAACAACTAATGAAACCAATTCATTTTCAGGCATGTGGATGAAACTGTATATCAGCATGTTGAACAAGTAATTCATACTCAGACAAATATTGCAAGCATTATTCATGTCATGAAAGAGCATAGAAATTATTTGGGAAAAAAATATATCCAGAGAAGGGAGAAAGACTAATGGTGGATAAATGTGATCAGTGGATATACATGTAAAGGCAGTATAGTGAAGTTCATCATTTTTTAAATCAACATAGACATGACAATTATAAATGGGTTGTAGCCATAATCACTGCACAAGACCTGTATATACAGAAAAAAAAAACCACAAGAAAAAGGAATACTTGGTGTCAAGAAAGGGGTAAGCTGCAGTAGCAGAGAGTTGCAAGGAGGTAATTGCAGAGGAACTTATAATAATATATTGTATATAAGTAATAAACTATCAAAAACGGAAAAGCTAATTCTTGATAGATAGATGATAAATAGATATAGACTAGATAGATAGGTAGGTAGATAGATACATAGGTAGATAAGATAAAAATGAAGATAATATGGGAGTCATGCTTGGAACAGATACAAGGAAGATATCACACATATAAAGAGAAACACTTTTATTTTCCTGGGATACGATAATTAATTTATTTTCTATATTTGGTTCTTTGTGGCTTTTCTGAGTTACATCATACTAATTATAACTTAAATATTGAGATATAAAGTCACTGCTAATAATTTGTTCTGTTGTAGGCCGAGGAATTAAAGATGAAATGCCGAGGCCAGCCTGGACTACCAAGTGAGTTCCAGGAAAGGCGCAAAGCTACACAGAGAAACCCTGTCTTGAAAAAACCAAAAAAAAAAAAAGATGAAATGCTTATCCATGTTCATATATATACAAGCATTCACATCAAAATGTTGATGGACTGCTTAAAACTATTTCAGATTTTGTTTTTGAAACTTCATTTGTGATTTCGGTGATTTTTCAGATTATGTTCTTTTCTTACTCCACCCCTGTGAAAGTACCTCAGCTAGCTGTGGTTCTTTACCTGCTGAGAGAGCCCAAGCACAATGCCTAGAACCAGAGCCACTAACCTCATTCATAGGATATGGGATTATGAAGTAAAACATGACTATCTACACGCCAGATATACTCTTTCTTGCTCCCGATGCTTGGCAGTAAATCTAGGTATACCTCAGATGTCAAAATCCATTGCCAACAGCTTAACTCCTTTCTTTGTTGTTTGATTAACAGACATGGATCATCTAAGCTACTCACATTTCAGCTTCAATTTCTATGTGAATAGATATACTGTTAATGCCTACGCTAAGGGATCCTCAATTTGGGAAGAAGAGTTTTATACCATGAGAGCCCAATACTACAAAGTTCTGAAACCAAAATTCATCTTCTTGATTACTCAGAGTAATAACAAATAAAGTCTCACCCCTCAATTTCCACATTGGTGGACACTAATTGTGAGAGACAGCAGAGTATATGTTGTTCAGATTTAGAGTATATATCAAATCTTGGGCAACACTGATTCAATTTCCCAAGCTATTGGCTCAAGTTGTCACATTAACCAATTTTTCTAAGGTCCATTTCAAAATAGCCTTAAAAAATTGTCTCAGATGGTGGAGAAAATAGTAAAAACAATGGATTTCATGAGTATGAAGTCATTTCTACAATCCATTTGCTGTGAAATGAGTCCCATGGTCAGAGGCCAGGCAACAGCATATAGCAGCATAGAGAAGTGACTGTCTATGTCCACAGGGAGTGATTCTGAAAGAACTATTGACAGAAAGAAGACAAATCCTTTTCAAGAATAGGTGTCTATTTCAGTGGCAATGAATCTTCTCGTTGAGTTAGAAGAAAGTTTTCATGATGGAATTGCTTGCATCCACCACCCTGCCACAATGAGTCTGGCTGATAGCCCCGGGGGATCCCTGGCTCAGTACTGATCCTGGCAGTTATCAGACAGGACACATCACAGTGGCATCAGCCACATCTGTCTTTGTGAGTGGAGACTCATGTTTCTGCCCTCATGTTCAATTTATATCCTTGCCACTACAGGTGCTTTGTGGCTGGGAATATTGGACATTGATAGAAATGGCTGGGTAAGTGAATTATTCTTGGAGCAAGGCACCACAGCATTAGAAATATTAAAATTACCTTTGATGAGCAAAAAATATATGATACAAGTCTTTTCACATTATGTGCTCATCTGAGCTAAACTTACCATCAAGATATTTCTTCAGAAATCTACACTATATTTGCCAAGGGCATTCTGTGAATACTTCTAGTAAGTCAAACTGCTTATGCCAGCTCATATATCAATGCCTATCTCCCAATCTAATCACTGCCCCATCCACACAAGTGAAAAACCAGTACTAACACTTGGAAAATCTGCCATCAAAAGAATTTCTACTTCCTATCATTGTTAAAAAAACCACTCTAGAGCAGGGCTCTAGTTGTACATTTCTTTACCTAGATGATAAACAGAATGCAAAACAGCAAATCAACCAGAGTCATATTTTATTTATTGAGCTTGATGAACAGAGATATCTATGGCTCTCAAATGAGAAAATGCAAAGAGAAAAAGTTTAGGAAACAGGAAAATCCATGGATATTTAGACCTTTAGTTTGACAATGTACACTTCTGTCTTCAGAATATGGTGAATCTATACTCATGAATATGTTTTCTTTTGATCACAGGTCAGTATATATGCCCATCTTTGTGGTTTATTTAGACAATGCTTAAATTTCTTCAAGAGTAGTACCATTCCATTGTACCTTGGTAACTTGGTAACTCCTATCAAACCCTAGTAAAGTCTTCTATTATGCTGAACTTTTGGAATAAATTTGGAATAAATTTCATGACAAAGAATCTATAGACCACATCCTAAGTATTTGTGCTGTGATGCATTAAAGTTGCACCTTGGGGTGACTCCAGATATAAGAAAATCTGTTTGGTCAGATGGCCCTATTGAGTCAAATTTCATGCCTACTTGTATCATATAAAACGTCTTCTTCTATGACACACAAAAACATGGAAATGCTCGATTAAAACAAAATGTCTAAATGAAATACATGTTGCTGCCAAGTTCCAAACAAGCTTGCCATGACCAGTACTAATTCTAGGAATGAATTTAGTTGATGTGGCAATTCTCTACAATGTCATGGAATTTACTTTACCTGTGACTTATGTCTCATAGACATGCCTAAATGAGTTGCTTCATCTTCTTCATCAGGTCCCATGAATATCACAGGAAAGGTGTGCTTCTCTGTGTAAAAGGGAAGCCACTCATGTGTATTCAGTGTAAGAAAAGGTAGTTAATATGCCTATAGACATGATTGTGAAAGTTTTTCTGTCAGTTCCACTATAAATTCATGTGTTTATAATAGTCACCATTAATAGTTAAATAATGGATAAGTGTTCTTTAAGTCATAGCTTCATTCTATGAGCCAGCTACATTATTTTGATCCGGGACTCCACACATTTCTGGAAAATTGGATGCAACTCGTATCCCCTTTATATGGAAAATAATTCTTTTTAAATCAACAAAGTCTTTCTGCTAAAACAAATGTCAGTCAGATGACTCAATGAAGTATACAGTAGAAATTAGTATACCTAGTTGGCACAGACACTTCAGTAACTCTAAAGTATATAATTTCATCAAAGCACTATCTAGAAAACATCAAAACTTCCAGTATCTCTACTTGCCTGCTGCTTTCCTAAAGAGCCAAGGGGCTTTCTGTCCCTCTCTCAAGCACTGTCAGTTTTTAAGCAGATGTATTTTAAGAGCCATGTCTGGATATGCTTGTCTTAACATATCCAGTTATTCATTCTAAAAGTAGGAAGATAACTGGGGAATGATCTTGGGGAACCACTGGACTGAATCTGTCATCTACTAAGCAAAACTTCTGTTGATTGTCTTGAATTCTCCTCTGATTTGTAGTCTATTAAGTTGCTTTCTTTTTCCCAGAATTAACATTATTCTTGAGTCAGCACACAGCTTTTCATCTGATTTTTATTTACCTTTCCTTAATCCATTACCATCCTTATTGAATGACCATAAGTTCCTTGGGGAGGACTGGGAAGAATATTAGTAGCAATGTATTTTAACAGTTGTGGGCTCTTGGAACACTGAAACTCAGTCACCTCCACATGTAAGGAGCTTAGGATCTGTGAAATCTCTGAAATCAGAGCACTGACCAAGGGACCATGACTTGCTTAATATGATTGGAGACATGCTTGTGTTCACTGGTTTCAGAATGTTTCACTTCACATGTTAAGTGAGACTTTCATAACAATCCTTATCTGTTTCTATTCCAGGCATAACCTGTCAGGGAGATCGCCCTTTCTGTCAATCTAGTATAATCTCTGTGGGTCTGATTATTCTGATTGCTGCTTTGACAGTGAAGTCCATTAAAATGATAATCCTCACTTTGTTTTAGGATTCACTAGACTTGATATGCTAAATTCTGGAGACCAGGTCAATGTCAGGATTTATTCTCAACATGTCTATTCTTCAGAGAAGAGAAAACACAAGGTTCTCAAGATATGAGAGCACATGTAATAATGCCTTTATTGAACTTGCAGTGAACTAAAATCTTGTCTCATCCTTCCTCATGGGAAGAGCTAGAGCATGTATATGAACCCACTCCAAAAGGGAAGTACTATCCCTAGGGTATCTGTTATCTTTATTCATAATATTCTAATGGTGGGTATAATAGTTTATTTCAAATTAAATACATTCAGATTTCACCCTAGCGAATTTTCTGTTAAAGTTGTTAGTGTTCAGTGCAAAAGAACACTTTGATTGCAGTTTCTAGGATTAGTGAGACCATATATATTGACTAGTTCTCTTTCAAATTTATATTTACTCACATGATCAACAGGCCTTATTAGGTAAAATTTGTCAGTCGTACTTAAGTTCCAATGAAGTACACTACCTGTTATGTATTCAATCTCACAGCAATAATGCAGTCCTTTTAATGGAAACTAGTTTATAACATTCCATACGTTTCCAGCAAAGAGGAAATTTTAAGGGATGTAGGCAGAGAAATTCCATCCACTGGCAAGGAAGGCTATGCAGAGTGTGGGGGGTCTAATCCAATTACATTAAGTTAGAGCACATGCCCTCTAGACTTTCTTCCAATCAGTTCTGATTATTTATTTTTTAATTTTTGTAAATCCTAATGATTATAGACCCCAGTTTATAACTAATCTGATTATGTACAGCCTTTAATTTTGTCCCCACTTTAGTCAAAACTTTGTGCTGCTGTTCCCTGAGATAAAAGCAGCTTTTAGGAAGCTGCAGATGGTTTCATTTCATTAGACAGTCTTTAAGTTTGGGTTCAAATCACTGGCCATAGACTTGCCATATTCTTGATACACTTAGAGACAACCATTCTATACAGTTGTGCCTCATTTTAGCAAGATTATCTGTGGGAAAAGTTTAAATTAATTCAAAGCCACATTCTTGTACGAATTCTTATACCTTGAGACAGGAAATTATTTTCATGTGGGTTTTGTTTCTTTAGGAATAGAGACAGTAGTGTCTTCATACCAAAAGAGAGTAGATTAAACAAGCCAAGAAAACTTGGAAGAAAAAAAAAGGATTCATAGAGTGTATCCAGTGAGGTTCTGTTTCCTGGAACTACTTCTTTGAACAAAATCTCTATTAGTTAGTAGTCAAACAAAAACTAGAATCCCTGGAAGAAAAGCAAAGGTGAATCGATATACTGTTTTCTTTTCCTTGGTGGAGACTAAAAGCTGTATGACAGAAGTCAGGAAAGGAAAACTTGTATTTCCTAGTTTCTGGGATTTTTGTTGACAATAATTTTAGTAGAGGATAATGCTTCTCTTTTTGGCTGCTTAAATATTCTATATACATTTAATTTCTATTATGCCTCTAAATTATTCATTTTTCTGTGATATTAATTAGTATAAAGATAAATGTTTTCATCCTTTTATTTTTGTATTTCTTTTAGTTCTTTCTTATTTTTTTTATCAGCTTCATTTGTTTCTTTTGGATATCTGCCACTGTAGTCACTTCCATGGCTTTATGTTCATGACCCTCCATGAAGATAACATTGTCTCTAATCCTGAAGACATTGATGCA
>CABHPH010138097.1:0-19244 GCA_902168325.1 Peromyscus nudipes
TCTCTCTCTCTCTCTCTCTCTCTCTCTCTCTCTCTCTCTCCCTCTCCTAGATGCCATGGGGTGATGCCTGCTTTCCTGCTCTGCTGCCTCGCCACAGGCTCAAAAGCGGCGGGGCATGTGAACTATAGACTGAAAGCTCTGAAGCTGAGCCAAAATAAATCTTGACTCTGAGTTGGGTACTTCCTATATTTGTCATGGAAACAAGGAAACAAGAGAAGACTAACAAAGAGCCTTACCCTACAGCCAACATTTCTCCATGTTCCTCTGTGTCTGTGAATGCTACATTGTGAGATTACACATAGAAGTGGGATCGTGCGGCATCTGTCTTTCCATGTCAAGCTTGTTCACTTAGCATGGTGTCGTGTAGGCTCACGCATATTGTTGCAAATGGCAGAATTACATTCTTTCCCTTTCACAGCTAAATAACATTCTGTAAGTAATAGTCCTAGAATACATCTCTTATGCAAGAATTGGGAGTTTTTTAAAAAAGAGCAGTGAAGGGAATGGGACACTTTGCCATAAAACACAATGAAACGTTTTCAGCACTGGTTTGTAAATACCAAGACAAATCAACAGAACGACAAGGAACGCCTCTAAATAACTCAGCATATATAAATGTCATCAGTATAGAATTTCACATGGATCTCTCTTATCAGAGGGACCTGGACTCAAAATTTTACCTACTAGGTTTGTGACAAGGGACAAATTCCTTAGCTGTCAAGTGTGGGAAAAATGCCTTTAGCCTGTTTGCAGGTTGGATAACACACACACACACACACACACACACACACACACACACACATACACACACACGCACACACGCACGCACGCACGCACGCACGCACGCACACACACATGCACACATGCACACGTGCACACACACACTTGTATTCTGCCTAACTTGCTGGGTTCTGGCATCAGATCTGCTCTGCAGCAGTCTTTCCTTTTTTGGTCTGCAGGACAGGAGAAGCAGATGTTGTTTTGCTGTCTCTTGTTTCCAGAGTTGCCTGAGAATGACTAGATCTTGGTTTTTTTTTTTTTTTCCTTAGTATGTTTTACTTTCTTTCTTCTGGGTGACACACAAGATTATAGATATAGTGTGTGTGTGTGTGTGTGTGTGTGTGTGTGTGTGTGTGTGTGTGTGTGTTTGCCTGAGTCATTTAAGCTAAGTGAGTAGATCTACATGATGCTTTTGCTGTTGAGATCTGAAGCATGCTTATGTCCATCTGGAACATTTTCAATAGTCATTGGCAGGTGTTGTCAAAAGATGCCAAGAACTTAGAAGAAGAAACTGTGAAAGTTTCTGGGTATGAGGTGAGCCTGAGGAGCAGCCAAGTTCTCCGTGATTATGCATACTAGGTGAGGAGAAGGGAAGGGAGTGGTTGAATTTGAGAGATGTCCATGTGAATGAGGAGGGCTTGAATGAATACTTTTGAGCTGTGCAAAAATGTACTGTGAGTGCTTATGATGCTTCAAGAATCATGGCATCTATATAATTTATACTAAGATCCAACGAGGCAAAATACTTTCATTTCTATGTACCCCCATGGTGATATAGATGGGGAAATACAGGATCAGTAACTATAACCACTCTCAGGGGAAACTCTTGGGTCTTCTCAGTATTTGCTCTCTAGCTTTATGGATGGAAATAAGGAGACACAGGGGCTGGTTAATGTAACTGAGATACTCAGTCAAGCCTCCCTTGTACACAAGAGTGGTAGTGACCAGAGTTTACTAGGAATAAGAGAGGTGAGTTGTGAGAGAGTAAAACAAAATACCAATGGGCCTCCAATACAACAGGAGAACTTATTGGTGACTTAATCCCAATTACATTAGTTGTTTATTTGATGTTTTATGAAGATGCTCTTGGTATACTGGTTACTTGACTCATTGCTGTGACCAAATACTCCTCAAGAAGTGATTTGAGTACAGGTGGGTTTATTTTGGCTTGCGGCTTGAAAGGGTGGAATCCATCACGTTGAGAAAGGTTCAGTGGTGACAGCGTGAGGAGGCTCAAACTGCATTCCAGTCAAGAAGTAAAAAAAGATGAACGATAGCGCTCAGCTCACCTTCTCCCCCTTTCCCCCTTCATTTTTATTCACTGCAGGACCCAGCCATATGGGACTACGTCTTCCTCCCCAGTTAAGCCTCTCTGTAAACCCTTTATGGACCAACCTAGAGGCATCTCCTTGGTGATGCTAAGTCCAGTCATGCTGACAGTGAAGGGTAACCTTCATGCCCTGCTCAGGGGTTACGGAATCCTGAGTGGGTTTCTTATATTTGTTCTGGTTAAGTATTTTTGATGAACTCTGTTTCAAAATGAAGATTGGGCCCAGAAATAAGATGCTTTTGGATTCATTCTCTAGTTCATCTGTGTGTCTTTGAGCCTGTTTGTTCATTTTATGTAAAAAAAAAAAATCACATGTGTAAAATGAGAAAGTCATACTCATTGTTAGGGGACACTGGAATATAAATCATGCGATAATGTTGGAGAAAAGTGAATTTTAGTGGATGCACTGTATCTTTTATGTTTCTTATTTCTGTGATCAAGTAACTGATAAGAGGCAAATTAAGGAAGGAAAGGTTTATTTTGACTTATAGTTCAAGGGACTCCAACCCATCATGGCAGGGAAGACACCACAGGGTGGGCAGGAGCAGGAGGCAGCTGGTCACAGTCACAAACAGGATGCCAAGAGAGGTGAGTGTGGGCACTCACCTTGCTTTCTCTCTCTCTCTCTCTTTTTTTATAATTATAAATTGGAATTGTATTTATTTAACATAAGGCAATCAGTCTTCTGCTTATAGAGTTTTGTTTATCATGTGTGTATGTATGTGCAGTATGTGTGAGTCTATGCATGCTCACATAGGTGTGTCCATGTATAAATGTGGAATGTGTGTGTGCATGAGTGTGGACTCTCATGGTTGATGTCAGGTGTCTTTCTGGATCACTTTCCACACTGTGTATTGAAGCAAGATCTCTCACTTGTAGTTAGAGCACACTGACTCCTTCTTGCTCTCGGGACTCTGTCATTGCCTCCCATGAGCTGGAGTTATTAGTATGTTCCATAATTCTTTTTTTTCATTTTTCTTTATTAAGAAATTTTCTACTCACTCCACATGCTATCCACAGACCCCCCCTCCTCCCTCCTCCCACCCTTGCTTTCTCTTTTTAATTCAGTTTATGACCCCTGCTCACAGGATGGTGCCATCTACATTCAGTTTGCCTCTTCCCTTTCCACTTAACCTTTTATGGAAACATCCTCATGGACATGCTCAAAGATGTGTTTCCTCAGTGATCTTAAATACCATCACGTTGATAATGAAGACAGGCCATTTTCTAGAGTGAGGGCTATTGACATGTTGCTTTCCATTTGTTAGAATGCTTGGGGTTCACCCCCACGCTGGAGACATTGGCATGGAGTTTTGGCTTGCAGACACCTTGAACTAATCTTCCCTTGTTGAGAAATTAAATGGCCAACAGGCTGAAAAAACCAAGGCAAACAACAACAACAACAACAACAACAACAACAACAACAACAAGTCTATGTCTAGCATAGACATAACCTGTATTGTGAAATTCAGGAGGTACATAACACTGTTCTCTCTACTCTATATGCTTGCCATTATTCATAATTTTAAACTATTCAAGTCAAACAATCAAATAAAGCCAGATCTTTTGTTTCTCTCTTCGACTTTTCCTAAGAGCTCCAGGAACTGTTTTCTGATGTTGCTTTCATTTGCTGTACACAGGGGTGTGGGGTGGGGGTGGGGGGTGGGGAGACACAGTCTACACTGTGCACTGGGGAGAACAGGCGCCACTCCATTTCTCTCTGGACACCGACAGAGTGGTCTAAAGCTGTGCATGGTTTCAACTGAGCGTGGTGCATCAAGGATCTGTTTCTCCTCCCTGGCTTCCAAAGAGACCCATCTGCTCAGCGCTAACAATGCTTTCAGTGCAAGTGAGTGAGGACAGGAAAATGACACAGGGTTAATTACTTAGGTATTGTAACATCAGTCTTTCAGGCATTTATTTGAATTTTTTCTTAGAGCTTTAAATCCCTTTAGAGAGCTAATGTTTGGAGAGAGCATACTGGCACAGCACACCCACAAGGGCAGTGAATTTCTTCTTTCTCCCCAAACTCTGAGAGTTATTCCCAACAGTGGGTTATAGCTGCATGCACTCCCTCATATACTCATGAAAATAAATTGGGTAGCTTGCTATCTTTCTCAGTTCTGTTCTCTTTTCATATAGACATAAATTTTTCTGAGAAGTGGGAGGTGCCATGCTTAATAAAGAAAGTCATTTTATATTTGTATATTTGCATATTAATGTGACTGTACTTTCTATCACATGCTTGATGCACTGGCAACCCTAGGTAATAAATTGCCTGCTGTCTCATATTCTGGATGAAATTTTGAATCGGAAAGAACAGACTCTTCTGACTGACTGGAAGCCAGGGATCTCTTTCTTTCCAAACCACTGACACAGTAGGATCTTAGGTAACCTTGGGAAAAAAAAAAACCCTTTGATCTTGCAATTTTTTTCCTCTACCTTTATGAAATCAGGGCAATGGTGTATTCAAACCATTTCTTTCCTAGGGAGATGTGATTAATAGGGAGGATGCTTAAAAAGTACCTTTGCCATTTAGTGGAGATGCTCTGTTGAAAACAGTAATAGGAAACCTTATAAATCATGAGACCTCTGATGATGTGTTGTCTAGACACGGAATATTCATACTGTTATTTATATTTTACAAATGAGATCACTAGCACCATTGGGACTAAGTAGGACAGGCACTTTGTCATCCTATGAAATTATCATATATAGTGTTTTGGGTTTTGTTCACAGTTAGTGGCTCACAACACCCTCCCTAAAGCCAGTTACAAAACCCTTAATTTTCCCTTACTTGTCTGTCTTGAACCTGGCTATAAAGGAATTCTTCAAACTAGCCTGGTTTGATAATTGGACGTAAGACCCTCTGAATTCTTTATGGGTCCTCCCCCAAACCCTGATGGAGCAGTGTTTCACAAAGAGACCAAGAAGAGTCTGAATAGATACCCGCTAGGTTCTTCTGCTATTAGTCTATGTCATGAAGTCTATAAAAAAAGAACCCCAAAGGACAGGGGTGGCAGAGCTTCTGGACAGCTGAACAGGTAGAAGTTCTGGAGGATGGTGTTTGCAGAGAGGGCACTGGAACGCAGTACCCTGTCCCATGCACATTACCCTATGTATTCTTTCTCTGTGTCCCCTGAAATGCCCTTTGTAAGCAACCAGTAAATGTAAACTTATAAATGTCCTTTATAAGCAACTGGTAAATGTAAACTTAAATATGTCCTTTATAAGCAACTGGTAAATGTAAACTTACAAATGTCCTTTGTAAGCAACTGGTAAAAATGAGCATTTTCTCAAGTTCTTTGAGTAGCTTGAGAAAATTAATCCAGGAGAAGAAGTTATGAGAAATACAGGCAAAACTTAACGAGGGCTTGTAAATATCATCCCAGGGTAGAGGCAATCTTGGAACAGAGCCCTCAATCTATGGGGTCTGATGCTATCTCCAGGTAACTATGGTCAGAACTGGGTTGAATTAGAGGACACCAGTGGCTCTCTGTTGGGCGCCAATGGCTGGGTCACACCATATCCTGTGCAGTGAGAGCATAGTGTGTTTTCCCCAGGCGTCCATCTGCAGAAATCGTGTTCTTCTCTTGTTTTAGAAACAGCAACGAAAATCCTCAACAGTTATATAATATGGCATGAGAATCAGGATTACAAGAACACCAACATATGAAATATTTCAATGGCTTGAAGGGTAATATTTTATTAGAAAAAAATCAGTAAAGCTTTTGAGTTGGCAATTCCTAGCAGAAAATTACTGTAAACAACTAAATATCAGCATGTTCCCCAAGTTCTTTTGTTAGGATAGACATATGACTTCCATCACCAAAACAGACGACATTTTATAGCAAAACCCAACTACTTAGCAGGGAAGAAAACATAACCATTGGGTTACTCAGAACATGTCTGCATTTTGCTTTTGGGAAGGAGAGGAGAAAGAATGAAACTCTATTCAGTATTTGTGTTGAGGAGACATTATAGGGCACCTTTTCACTCTAGAAGGCTAGTCCTAATGATTAGAATCTTCAATGGTCCTCTTATAATTCTGTGGAACAAGGAGCAACCAGCATGGTGTTCCTGAGCCACCTTGAAGTCAGAATCAAAGGATTAGGGGTGTGAGGACCTGAGAGATACTAGACAAACCTCCATCTACAGAGGAGGAAGTTCGGGGCCACAAAACCCCTCATTAAAATTTAATTAATTTACCATACCAAGTGTTTATTAGTTCAACGAATATTTATTGCACACCCACTGTGTGTGCTGAGTCTCTCCTTTTTCCTAGGTTCTTCAAAAGGCTTGTCTGATGGAGGAGAGCTCTAGTGCTTAGTGGGGCCAATCTCCTGTAGCATATATTACATTCCAGTGAAATGTGTTCAAACACAGGACACAGAGGTGTCCACTGCTTCTGGCTTAAGCCTAGAAGACGATTTCTTAAAAGTATCCATTGAGTGAAATAATTTACAATGCTAGGCGACATCAAGAAAAACATACTTTGGTCATGTAAGTTTTTAAAATGGCAATTTGTTTTCTTAAAGACTTACAATGCATATTCTTGTGTTGAAGAAGCCCATTACTGAAGTCCTGAGTTTAAAATACTTTTCAAATTTATCAGAGTGAGAAAAATATCCTTCTACTCAACCTTTCCCCCTTACTTCTTGTTTTCTTTCTCCCATTTCTTCTCCTGTAGTAGTACATTTGTTTACCTCCCACAGAATGGTCATGTGTCTGTAGGATATCATTTAGGGAATCAGAAGGCTCTATTAGATCATATCATATTCTCAAAAGATCCAGCTAATAGAGGTTTACTGTAATTCCAAAGAATGATTGGAATAAACGTCCCAGTAGTAATAAATGCATAACAATCACATATGGAGAAAGTTGAAGCAATAATGAATATAATTGGGGGAAATTAGATTATTAACCAGAAATGAAGTAATTCGAGATGTAATGTAACAGATAGTTGCTTCCTGCTTTGCCTCAATGAATCTGATGCCTGACATAAGAAGTAATCCAGAAGCAGTAAGGTTTTATAGCAAACATATTTAGGAAAGGTCTTCAAGATGCCAATAAATACAGGATGAGTCTCTGAATATAAAGGCACTTTATTCTGGTGGGAAATAGAGTGGGGAGTGATGTAACACTTCCTTCTCCATGCGACTCTGCCAGCACCAGGGTTACAAATCCTCTGCTGGACAAACAGGTGACAGGTATTTTTATTGAAATCTCATTTTGCTCAAAATGATTGCAGGGAAACATACTTTTGCATATGATTTTACTGAATTTATTCTATTTCCTGTCATCTGCTTAGCATAACACACACACACACACATACACACACACATACACACACACACACACTTTCCCCATATAACCTTGATAACATTTCTGCATTGCAGAAATGATCTAAGTTTAATCTGGAAATCACATTTGGGGACGAGTTCAATGAAATGTGTGTTGTTAGATAAGCATCAATCAGAAGACTAGATAATCTTATTGGTTGGATTCTTCTTGCATTGCTCTACTGTGTTTTGTTTTCTAGTCTTTTTGTGGTTGTAGACAATAATTCTAGGTAGATAATAACATCTAATAGCTAATAATGGATAGCTAAACAAAGTGCTCTTGCGATAAACTCTATTTCATGTTCAAATTTTATCTATGATCTATCTATCCATCTATCTATCTCTATATCTTTCATCTGTCTATCTATCTATCTATAGCTATCTATCATCTATCTACCTATCTATTATCTATCTATCTATCTATCTATCATCATTTTCTTGAGATAGTGTCTCACACAGCTCATACTGGCCTCAAATTTGCTCATACCAAGGATGATCTTGAACTCTTAATCCTCCTGCCTCCACATTGCTACTGCTAGTATTACAAGCATGCATTATAATACCTAGCTTTCTTCTTAAGTAATGGCTCATACAACCCTCTTCTTCTATGCTTTTCTACTGTCCCGTATTTTATTTTATTATAGTATCTGTCTTTCAATCATCTCTTGCAGTAAAATTTTCTTTGTAAATTGTACTGGTCTTGATTTTCATATTTATGACAGTACTTACCATGTCATGCTGAATTTATCTGTTTGTTTGTATCCCTCTGTAGACAGTGAAAAGTTAGGAGTGTTGTGTGACAAAATTTTTTTGGGAGATGCAACCCACACATCTACTCACTGTTGGTTATTTTTCGCTGTTGGTTATGCTAGGGCGCTGGTTAAATGGCTCTGCACCCTCCCCCTTGGCTAGTCGCCGCCCGCGGCTGCCATGCCGGCTGAGGAGCATGCTGATTAAAAGAATCATAACCATGGTTAACCTTTTTAGAGCTTTATTGGGAGGGGGAGAGGGAGAGAGAGAGAGAGAGAGAGAGAGAGAGAGAGAGAGAGAGAGGGAGAGAGAGAAAGAGAGAAACAGAGAGACAGAGAGGGGGGGGGGGAGAGAGAGAGAGAGAGCCCGACAGGAGGAAAGGATCGGAGAGAAAGAGAAGAACCAAACCCCCCCCCGCTTTTTAGGCTGGGACACCGGCGAAGGTTGATGACGTAATTAAAGACCAAACCCTTACACTCACCCCAGACAGGGAACCCATGACAGACCAGAGTATAGATAACACCAAAGTCCAACTTGGTGAACTAGTGAGTTTTATTGGGGTTATAGTGAGTTACAGGCATATGGGTCAGAGATTACTTATAGAAGCAGAAATGACTCAAAGACAGTTGCATCACCAAGGCCCACCCCAACATGAGTGACAGCCCACAAAGCTGGGAATCTGGAGCACACTGCACAGCCTGCGGGCAGCTCAGCAGTTGGAGAGTGTCCTTTTCAGTTGCCTCAGTCGGTGTAAACCACTTTTAGGGAGCTCAGCTGGTTTCTGCTTCTTCCAGGCAGCTGGTCTGGTCTCAGAGTCTCTGCAGCTTGTCTTATCTGAGAGTCTTCTTTGTGGCCTGGCTTCCTCCTGTCTGAGAGGGAACTCTCAGCTTTTATTGTTTACTCTGCCAGGGAGCAGCCTAGTGAATCTGGTCATTTTTAGGGACTTCCTGAAGCTATTTTGAGTTATTTATCTTCTTGCTTAAGGAACTTCCTGAAGGATGGAATGTTTTAATCTCAGAGGAAACAGATACTCAACAGAGGTATGACTGTCTTGTTCATTATACAATTCCCAAACAGCTGTCAGACTAGACAGTGAATAAGTGATATATACCATTATGTTGAATCGATACTTAGAATCATTGAGGTTGCTACACCTCTTCACATACATAACTTGCTGGCCTATGGCTGCCTTCTTGATCTGGCACTTGAAACTTAAATAGCTTACTCATAGATTCAAAGACAAGGTTTCTGGATTTAGAACAGACTGAAGTGCCCTTTTTCTTTCCGTAAGCCTTGCACATAAACGTCTTCAACCCAGGACTACATGCCATTCCACCAAGCTGCCTTTGGAACGTCTCAAGTGACCCTTGTTCTTATAGCTGGCATCTTCTCAATACTCAAAAGTCTCAGGTCTCCAGAAGACAGATGCACTTATGTTTCAACCAGGTCAACTATACTGGCCCAAGGTATTGTTTGCGGGCTAACATACAGTCCCTGACAACAAATTTACAGTGAGTGAATGAGTCTGGATTTAACAATCTCTAGTTTCCTTACTGTTGCTATTATCTATCTGCCAGGAGTTCACATTAATCTTACTTTACTTCTTTATATTTTTGTCTTTGATATAATACCTTTACATTGTGTGTGTGTGTGTATGTGTGTGTGTGTGTGTGTGTGTGTGTATGCATGTGTGTGTACATGTATACTTGGGTTAGGACATTCCTCAGGTCTTTTTCACTTTTTTGACTAAAACAGCATTTCACTGGCCTGGAGACCGCCAAGAAGCTTGGGGCTGTTTGGTTAGTAATGCCCAAAGTGACACCTGTTTCTGCCTTCCCAGTACTGGGAATAGAATTCTCCCCCACTATACCCAGCTTTTTTATAGATGTGGGGTCAAACTCAGGTCCTTATACTTGAAAGAGAAGCAGTTTACCTGCTGGGGCATTTCCCCAGCCACCTTGATGTCTTTTTGAGGTCCAATGCTCCAATGTATTTTTCTTTGTCTTTGGTTTTCTTGAATAATTTGAGGACATTTCATGGGTTCTAGGCTGTGGTCCTATTCCTAATATAAAGCGGTTGTGATCTTGTAGAAGCATCTAGGCTTCAGGTTCCCAAGGTAGTGGCCAGCCTAGGTAATCTGCTTCCTGTCTTGGGGGTTGTTAGTCACACAGCACCCCTCCATCAGCCTTTCCAGGACTTTCAGACAGAGGACGGTCATTGTTTTCATCCCAGAACACCAACACACGCAGCTTGCTTCCTTCCATTTCGGTAGTTACTTTTCTCTTTCAGGAAGGCTTGTCTCTTCTTTATCTGTTTTATTGTTTTTCCGTTAAAAGCATGAAAAGCAGAACACTATTTTCAGGCTCAAAGCAAATCAAACACACTACCATGGAGGAGCCTCATACAGAATGCTAGTCTCGTCCTCAAACCATACGTTTTATTATTTATTACCCTAAATCGTTTTTTCCAAGTCTCAATTGTTTCAACCATATAAAGAGTTTTTGTAAACTTGAAGGACAAGGGACTTAGCAGAGATGATATTCCTTTCCTTTGAAATGTATCCACTCCCTTGGTAACGGATTATCCTGGAACAGATCTGTCATCATGAAACCAGTGGAAGGGAAGAAGTCTAAAACAACACTCGAGGTGGCCATTTGCAGAAATACCCTTGGAAAGCCATGCTTGAACAGTTCTAAAATATAGGTCAGACCAGTTGCATGAACATCTAAGACAGCACTTTCAGGCACTAAATGCTGCTCATAAAATATTAAGAGGCATTTAAAGTGGTTTTAAAGCTTAGTACAAATAAAAAATGGAAAAATAATCCAAATGGTAACATAAATCTAATTTCTATACTTAGTGCTAAAAAAAAAAATCACAGAAATCCCTTGGCCAATGATTGTGGAAAATTTAGGTTTGGCGTCATAAATGGTGAAGTTCTTGTAGTGCTAAATTGCTCAAATCAGGTCAAGAACTTTCTGGGGAAAAAAAAAGCTGGAGGGAAAAATGATATTATGACGGTTTTGTCATAGTAAAGGATAATTTAAGATATTTATATGTTAATCGGGCTCTTTCTTTGATCTGATTTAATGGGTGGGGGAGTTCTTTATTTGATCATTTGTCAAGTGAAATCAATTAGGTTGCATAATTTCCACATTTTTTTCATTAAAAAAATTAAAATACTTACATCATTTCTCCCTTTCCTCTCCTATTTCCAAACCTCTCTGTCCACCATGATTTTTGTCTTCTTTGTGTATCTTTGATGATCAGGAAAAGGAGATCCAAAATGTTAGTGATAATACATTGAGCTCTTTGGATCAGGAATTGTAGTTGTTTAAACTGTTATATAATTTAAGATAGCAGTGAGGAAAGCAGGATGGAGTAATGGCGACTTTAAGAGACACGCATTTTCAAGTTTGTAGTATGTTAATAATTACTACTTACAAATTATCTCTATTCATTAAAGACGTTTCCCTAAGGACTCTTAGTGCATTACACTTTCCAGTCTCAAACTCTTTTACACGTGTGAGCAAATAACTAAAGTGTGCCTTTCAGAGAGCATTTGCCATTCAGACATTTTACAACCAGGTGGGTCTTCTCTTGCTTTAGTGCCTTTTGGAGATTAGATTCTGGAAAACAGCTCTGTCCACGAAAGCCACACACTAAATCACTTTGGGTTCCATGATTTCCAAGAGAAATGAAACAGTCTCAGAAAAGTAGTCAACATCCTCACTGTCGCCAACAGTCTCTTTGTTTCCCATGGCTCAGGGAAGGGAAAACAATTTATCTCTTCTTGTTTCTGCTCTGTTTTATGTCAGGTACCATGTCTGTGGTGTTAGGGTTGAATATGCAATGTTCCCCACAGTGGGTGTGTTGATGCTCAGTCCCCAGCTGGTGGTGTGGGGCGGGGAGGGGGAGTTGGTGGAAGGGGGGGAGGGGGAGGTGAAGACCTTAGGAGACAGGCTTACTTGAGGATGAACTTGAGGAAGGTTGTGTCTTATTTTGGAACATCTTTGCCTTGTCCTCTACTTCCTGCTCAACAGGAGATCAACAGCCTCCTCCTCTCTGTGTCTCTGCCTCTATGATATTGTGCCTCATTAGAGGCCCAGCCAGAATCTGTAGTTAAGGCCTCTGGACTGAAATTGCTG
Organism: Peromyscus nudipes; assembly: GCA_902168325.1. NCBI lineage: Eukaryota > Metazoa > Chordata > Mammalia > Rodentia > Cricetidae > Peromyscus > Peromyscus nudipes. The sequence goes on from CABHPH010138097.1 coordinate 12,351, forward strand.
AATCTGTGAGCAAATCTATGTTTCTTTCCACAGGTTGACTACGTCAGGCATTCTGTCACCGTGTGGTAAGAAAAGTAATTCATATACCCAGTGACCATTTCTCCATTCATTGTGTTCTTCAACAACAAATTGTCACATTTTTATAATTTACTTGAAAAAGGAAGGAAAAAACACAGAAATTGCTGTTAGAAGTTTATACTTACTATTGTTGCTATGTTTTCTTCAAAAACAGTTCAGACTGTGTCTTGGTTTAGGCAAAATTGCTTAAATGCAACTTTTGTTTTTTTTCTGTTTCTAAGAAAGGCAATTTCAGAAGCACCAGGGTGACCATGAGTCAGAAAGACCATTTGCTTGGCATTTCCAGTAGATCTAGTACCCTTTATAATTTAACTGGTCATGTATTGGCCATAAATCTGTATCTTCCTGTTACAAACCCGATTCTAGAAGAATCCAATCTCACAGAACACATGCCTTTGCATTCAATTAAGAAAATTGCTTTACTTCCCAAACTTCAGATTATAGTAAGATTGTCCCACAGAAAAATTCGACTTCTGCCCTGGAAAGGGTGAGCAGATTTGCAGGGCTGGATTATAGCTCAATTCATTCTGTAGGAGAAGCTGACTTGGACCTAAGTGGAGCCGTACCAGCATGCATTCTTCGCCCTCTCTTTTATTTGGTTTTCTACCCAGAACTTACCACTACTCGACAAAGCATGTCCATCTGCTTGTGCTCCCGAACATTCTTTACTGCTCTCTTCTCTGCTTAGGCTGAGGACAGAAGAGCCTTGATTTCATTGTTTGATCCCTGGTGACTTAAACAGTAGGCAACACAATAAATGTTTCTTGAACACATAAATGGATGCTGTGTGTTGTATAAGCCCAGGGAACCACCCACTTTTTATTAGATTAAAAAAAAAATAGAATTCTGATAGGAGAACCCCAAGAAAAGACTTGTTGTGCCTCTTGCCTATATTTTAAGAAGAAATGAGAATTTTTCTACAAGCAGGACTGAAAAGACATTCTTTTTATATATCTATATCTATATCTATCTATCTATCTATCTATTTTTTTCACACAATATATCCTGATTACAGTTTCCTCTCCCTCTACTCCTCCAGGTTCCTCCCCACCTCCCCTTCCATCCAATCTACCACTTTCTGTCTCTCATTAGAAAGCAACCAGGTTTCTAAGAGATAATAATAAAATAAAATAAAGTAAGATATAATGAGATAAAACAAAAACAAACACACCAGAAATAGAACAAAAGAAACAGAAGGAAAAGAGCTCAAGAAAATGTTTGAGAAACTGATACAGACTCAGAGACCCCCTTGTTTGCACACTCAGGAATCCCATGAAAACACAAAACTGGAAGCCGTAATATATATGCAAAGGACCTGTAGGATAAAAAAGAGAGAAAAAATGAATAAAAAATAAAAATAGAATAGGTCAAATTAACAAAAGAAAAAAGAAAAAGAAAGGAAAAGCCTCCCCCCCCCCCCCCCCCGCCACCATGTTATGAAACAAGGAGCCTCCAGGATGCTTTGAGCTCATTTTCTGTTGGCCATCTACTACTGGACATGTGGCCTACCCTTAAGAGTAGACCCTTCATCCTGGCTAGTGTTTTTGGTGCCAGAAGGTACTCTGCACACCACCAAAAAAAAGAAAGGTAAACACCAATCCAGACACAACCCTTCAATCTGCAGTGGTGTCCTGTCTACAGGATATGCTAATGAAATGGTGGCTCAAAACTTGTGGGAATAGCCAACCAATAACGGATTTGACTTAAGGTCCACTCCATGAAATGGAGCCCATACCTGACACAGCTTGGATGACTAAGAATCTGAGACTAGATAGCCTAAGGATCTAGGGGGAAAAGCAAATACCACTGTTCTACTAAAGGAATACCGCAGTAAAATGACTCCTACTTACATTGTATTATGCTCTAGATCAGCGCCTTGCTCAGACATCATCAGAGAAACTCCCTCTTGTAGCAGATGGGAACAAATACAGAGACCCACAGCCAGAGAATATGCAGAGAGTGAGAGACATTGGAACATTCAGCCCTAAACAGGATGTCTCCATCAAATCCTTTCCCTCAGGCTCAGGGAACTCTGTGGAAGAGGAGGCAGAAAGAGTGTAAGAGCCAGAAGGGATGGAGGATCGACCCCAACAAGGCCTTCTAAGATGCACGTATGAAATTACAGAGACTGAGGCAGCATGCACAGAGCCTGCATGGGTCTGCACCAGATGGGGTCCTAGAGCTAAAAGGAGAAGTGGACACATGGCCCTAACCTATCTCCAATTGATAACGACTTCAAATGAAAATTTGGTCTTCTCCAAGATAGTCCCACTAGGAAACAAACTACTCTTAAAGGGACATTCTTAATCTGCAATAGCTGGCTGTAACCTAGGCAATATGCCACACAATTGGTCAATGATGTGACTGCATATAGGAATGTACTCTATAGGATTGTAATGAACTTAGAAAGTCTTGTCAGCAAGTGATGTCTTAGTGCAACCCATCTGTGGTGATGCTTTGCTGGCAATCATACGGACATAATACAGGTAATTATTGTGCACTACGTAATACTTGACTTTGGACCACACATTTACTTTCATCATTAATTTTGCTATGCTTCTATTTACTAAAAAACTAGTTTGTCCTAAAATAGTATCCCATGTTATATCTTTTATCCCTGTTATTAAGTGATGCATCCCTGCATGTTATGTCCACAATATGTTTAGAGATATGTAAAAAAAATAAGCTATAAGACAAGTTGTGGCTTAGAGGGGAGTGTGGGAGGTTCCTTTAAGCTGAGTGCAAGGTTGTGAATCTGAAGCCCTTTAGGAGAAAGCTCCCCAGCTCCTACTGGCTTTAACCATTCACCACAGACCAGTACACCATTCCTCCCAAGCAGCCTGGGTTACTCAGTGAGTCTATGTCCTGAAACCACATTTCTGCACTCTGAAGGAGGTCGTAAGACTGGATTCTTTCCTTTATTTTTATGAACTTAGCATTGACCTGTTATTTCTAGACTTTAAAGAATCACATAATGCTGATAGTTAGTAAAACCCAGACATCATCACATCAGTATCTCACTACAACCAGAGTGGTTTTTCCTTTCTGTCTGGGGAGTATGATGTGTTGATAATGGAGGTGGTGAAGAAGGCAAATGGGCTCTTGGCTCCCTGGGTGTCCTTTACAAGTCCAGGAATTTCCCAATACTATAAAACTGATGAATTTAGGTGTTGTAGAATGACCAAGAAAATGTGGTGAGAGTGCAGTAGAGGTACAGCACAGAGGTGATGTGGAGAAGGGCCCAGGTTGTAGCTCATAGTAGAGAGCTTGCCTAGCATGAGTGAGGGCTTGGGCTTGGGGTGCAGCACAGCAGAGAGTGAGGGGGAGAGGGGGAGGGGAGAGCAGGAGGGGGAAAGGAGGAGTGAGGAAAAGAGGGAGGGAGGGAGAGAGGGAGACACATACACATAGAGACAAAGATACAGAGACAGAGAGACACACAGAGACAGAGAGGGACAGAGAGAGACAGAGAGAGGGAAACAGATAGGGAGAAAGAGAGGGAAAGAGAAAAGGAGAGAGAGACAGAGACAGAGACAGAGACAGAGAGAACAGATAAGTTACTGTTTAAGCTCAGGCTCTCCTCAGCCACAGAGGAATGCAGTGTTTGACTTCACCTGTCATACGATCCAGCTGTTTCAGGAGGCCGTGGCTCATGTTTTTGTTGAAGAGTCCTGTTGCTATTTTTAGTTGACATCACACAGACACGGGATCTCTTTGCAGACATCATTCAACTCTGCCGCTGGCTGGTGTCAGTGGAGCCAGTATAGTGGGCTCAGTTCTTGGCTTTACACCAGGAACATGGATTCTTTCTCCACCAGCAGTACCCTCCAGCCTGCTCTTGTCCTTCCTCATTTTGTGCTGTTTTCCTACATGTTGTTGTTTCAGGAGTAAATAAGCAGAGGAGAAACTAGGAACAACTAGTCCAGTTTGAGAGGCAGGCCATTAACTTCTCATTCACTCGAATTTGAAATTGTTGCCTTAAGTGAGAGACAGCATCTTCGGGAAGTGATGAGTTAGAGTTAGAAGTTTGTGATGCTGCCTCTCACTGGCTCGTCCACATTGTCTAAGTCTAAAATGAGGGAGCTAGGCAGTGATCTCAATCTTCTCAACAAGATGTCCTTTATTGGAAGGCTGACACACAATGAATACATTAGATTGCACATTGGATCACTCCAGGTCGTTTGCCAGTTCCCTTTTGCCCACAGGATGTTGTGAACGCTTTCATTTCATGTTCGATACCCGGGTAACTTAGCTTGGGTGCATCTTGCGCCTCTGTGACAAGTTGGTGTGGGTGCTCCTCTCCATGGATGCCCATGTTCTTCTGCCTTTGTGCCTTTGCTTTGCTGTTCCCTCAGACTGGAGTGTTCCTTCTTTATCTTTCTCTGTCTTGGGCATTCCTTAAGGATGCTTCACACGCCGTTTCCTCCACAAGTTCTGTTTGGCTCCCTCGGATCATCTCTGTTGTATGAACTTTCTGCTTTGTTCCAGGATTTATTGCCTTATCTCGACTGTTGGTTTCTGTATTTATTGAAGGAAGGTCTGCTTTCTTTTTTATGTTAGTCTCATTTCCCCTACTTATTCTATACCTAGTGCAGGCTCTTGAACGTATTATGTCCTTATCAAATTATATGTAAGTAGTAAGTTTAGCTAAAAAGAGGGTCAGCAAGAGACTATTAGAAAAAACAAAATCATCTGAAATGCTAGAAAATGTTCCAGCTGTATGTATGCATATGTGATATATATGTATGTGCATATATATGTATGTATGTATGTATATGATATAATCCTAACAGTTGGAAAGCAAAAGCAAGAAGATGTTACGTTTGAAGCCAGCCTGGTCAACATAGACTCTGTTTCAACGTCCCTTTCCCCGAAGGTCTCTGTTGATTATTTGTTAATACCATAGCCTTGTTTTATCATGTCACTAATATTTTTAAGATTTCACAATTCACAGGTTTTTCTCTACATGATGACATTTCTTACCTGTAGGAACCTCTGGAGCCCCACATAATGCGATGTAATGCTGACATTAACTGTTTAGATTTATCAGGGACTCTGTGAGTTCAGAGTCTAGCAAGGGGGCTGGAGAGATGGCTCTGTGGTTAAGAGCACTGGCTGCTCTTCTAGAGGACTTTGGTTTAAACCCCAGCACTCATAGAGTAGCTAATAACTCCACTCTTCTGGCTTCTGTGGGCACTGCATGCATGTGGTACATATACATGCAGGCAAAACACCCATCCACGCAAAATAAAGATAAAGAAATCTTTAAAAGAGAGTCTCTAACAAGAGTGACCTAACTTCAGATGCTGGTCCCCACCTCAGCCATCATTTGGAAAGTCTTTAATTTGCTATGTTTGGAGGTTCCTGGTTCATCCTCAGGCTTGATTCTTTCTGCAATGACTGACAGAACCAAGGAAAGCGCCATAATTACAGTTGTACCTGATGTAGATCAGGACCCAACAAATGGACTGAAGAGGACTTCAAAGCTGGACTGGGGTCAAGACCCAGTGTTCCCTCCTCATGGAGTCAGAGAGCATTCATCACCAAGAAGCTCACCTGAGCCTCACAGTGTAGGGTTTTTACTGAGGTTTCACTAGACAGGCATGGTTGATGGACTCATTGGCCACATAGCTGAATTTGATTTCTAGACATCCTAAGTTCAAAATGATAACATTAGTTCAAAGTTAATCACATGGCTGGCCTTTCTTGGTGCCCACACCCCCTTCCTGAGTGAGTCATCTTTTCTGAATGGGCTTGGATGTGGTTCAGAGGCCGACTAGGAAAACTTGACCTTCAGGCAATTCTAAGAGTTCATAAGGATCTTTCCTGGCAGCCAGTGGATGAAGATGAGGGAAATTGTTTATTAAATAATAGTGGGTAATAACAGTATTATTATTATTATTAATGATGATGAGGATAATAAAAGTATTCTCCTCATTCTGTAGGTGACACTAAGGTTGGTGAAATGAGTTCTGTGAGTCACATAACTGTATAGTGATGCTTCAGAGCTCTGGCCCCTGGACCTCTGACCTCAAGTTTCTATTTCTTTCCAATGGTGAATCCCCAACAGTCAGGGTAATTTCCTGTCATTATTGTCATGGTAACCTTCAAATGTCTCTTGCTAGCTGTATTAGGAGCTACATGTGACTATGTGAACCATGATTACTGTTCTCAATGGCTACCAAGTGCTCCTCCTCCTGGGGGAAGAGCCCATTGATGCTCAGAGCATGGAACTGGCAGCCCAAAATCAGGGTGCTCATTCTATGACAGGTACTCACAGCTTTGCAGACTTTGAAGGTGAGCTGCAAGCTAATGATGACCCATTTGTTGAACTCTGGGGAAGAGAAGAGCAGAAGAGGCATAAATATCCAACATAAGTGGTCTTTTCGACAGTAGGGGAATCTCTACTCATGGTCAGAGCATTTTTTAGAAGTCTGTTTACTTCACCATCTAATCTATCCATTTTATCTGTCCATATGTGTTTCTAGCTACTTGCCTATCATACAATGAAAAGCTCCAGGAGTTTCAAGCACTGGGTTGGCTATAGCCTGTTTCCTATAGTGACAACCATATAGGTAAGGTTCAAGGTCCCAGGCATGGCTGAAAGATGAGTGAATGATTTTTCTAATGTTGTTCCTTTTTATCTTTTTCTTTATTTGTATGTACATGTTCAGTGTGTACATATGTATATGTCCATGTGTGTGTATGTGTGTACATGAATGTGTGGAGGCCAGAGGTGACTTTGAGAGTTTCCTCAATAACTTTCTATTTTAAGACATAATTTCTCACTGAATCTGGAGCTCACTGATTTGGCTAGAC
>CABHPH010138098.1:0-36666 GCA_902168325.1 Peromyscus nudipes
TCACAGGCCTCTATATGATAATGCCCTCATCCATTCACGGCCATCCTTATGCAGATGTTCACATCTGTTTACATTCCTCTGTGTGCTAGTATCCCCATCTGTTTACATCTCTCTGTATGCAACTGTCCCCATCTGTTGACAATCCTCAATAAGCAGGTGTTCACATCTGTCCACAGTCATCTGTATTCAGATGTTCAAATTTGTTTGCAGGCTTCTGTATGCAGATACCACATCTGTCCACAGCTCTCTGTATGCATGTTTGTGTGTTACTATATAGAGACAAAACTGTAAGGAACACACACACACATACACACACATACATACACACACACACACACATACACACACACACACAGTTACATAAATCCATTTAAGTTTCAGGGTAAAAAAAATCAATAATCAAAAATCTGTGATGCTTCTGTATACCAATAGTTACACAGGAAGAAAATTTAGAAAACAATCATATTTGCATAGGTAACAGCAAAACAAACACAAAGTTCTTCAAATCATCCAAAGGGAAAAAGTTGTGTGCACCAAAAGTCATGAAGCGTTGATGAAGAAAATTAAACAAAACAAAACAAACACAGATACATGAAAAACTATCTTAGGTTCATAAATAAAAAGAATTCATATTGCCAAAATGTCCAGGCTACTTCCAACCTGCTGTGGAATATTCCTTTACACTGTGTGAAGATGCGTCACTGTGATTGGTTTAACAAAAACCTAGACAGGACTTCTGAACAGAGAGAACTCTGGGAAGAAGAAGGCAGAGTCGCCAGCCAGATGTGGAACAACCAGGATGGGCACACTGGAGATGAGGTAACAAGCTCATGGGAGAATGTAGAGTTAAAAGTATGGATTAATTTAAAAGCTAGTTAGAGCCGGGCGGTGGTGGCACACGCCTTTAATCCCAGCACTCGGGAGGCAGAGCCAGGCGGATCTCGGTGAGTTCGAGGCCAGCCTGGGCTACCAAGTGAGATCCAGGACAGGCGAAAAGCTACACAGAGAAACCCTGTCTCCAAAAACCAAAAAAAAAAAAAAAAAAAAAAAAGAGCTAGTTAGAAACAAGCCTAAGCTAAGGCTGAACTTTCATAATTAATAATAAGTCTGTGCCATTTTTTGTGAGTATTGGCCCCAAAATAAAAGTCTGTCTACATCAATCATCTGTATATTTCGTAGAACAAAAGCATTTTAACAGAGAAAAGAATAAGAAGGCCCAAATTTAAATCCCATTGTCGCCCTCAGCAACACCCTAGTGCATCGTATTGTACACCCTAACTGGGACGGTAGGGTGTCCAGGGCCTGTTTCCCGCCATAACGGGCACGTGAATGATTGATGACATCAAACAGCACTTTCCACTTCTGAGAAAACAGGGCACTGAAGGAACCCTACCAGACTCGATAAGCACCTGCTACTCAATCGTACTCCTCACGGCATCCAGCCCTGCTTTGGTTTGCCATACATGAGTGACTAGAACAAATTGCTCCTGCCCCGGCACCAATGTGCCCCGGCACTAGCCTTAGAAATGGCTAGTGTGTGCCCTGTTCTGATAACATCTGCTCCTGGCTCTGCTGAGGAATGAACATGAAGCATTCAGGGCTGGGCACAGAGAACTCCAGCACGAAGGACCTCGTGGAACTGAATGACCCTACGTCTCTATTACTTCCTCGTTGTAGTAGACACCACCAAGAAGACAATCTTTGGTTGTTTCCAGGGTGCAGGACCCCTCATCTCTCTCTCTCCAGATGTTCCTCTTGGATCTACCTCCATAACTAGAATGCATGCAAGAGCTTGGGTAATTTGGAAACAGGAGCATCCAGGCTACCCGGACCACTCGTCTTTTGTCTCCACAAGTGTACAAACGGAAAGTTCTAATAAGGAATGAAAGCCGGACAGTGGTGGTATATGCCTTTAATCTCAGCACTTGGGAGGCAGAACCAGGAGGATCTCTGTGAGTTCCAGGCCAGCCTGGTCTACAGAGCGAGATCCAGGACAGGCACCAAAACAACACAGAGAAACCCTGTCTCAAAAAATCAAAAAATCAAAAAAAAAAAAAAAAAAAAAAAACAGAAAGAAAGAAATTGTCCAAGACCACACAGTAGTATGTCATAACAAAATCAGCTAAAACTTAGACCTAAAGAGTGGCTGGGGCCAGGCGTGATGGAGCCAGAGCTGTTACATGGAGAAACTCTGTCTTGAAAAACAAGAACAAAAACAAAACAACACAGATGACTTTAGGGACTATCTGTTACTTTGCTTCTAATATTCAGCATCTAATTCTCTTTCCTGGAACTGAAGAATTCTCTACCAGGGAAGTCTTGCTTAGAGTTAAAACCACGATTTCTGTTAGGGCTGAGAAATCCAGACTCCCAGTCTTTATTCTTCAAGATCCAGTAAAGAACACAGAAGCAGCGGGGCTGGGGAGATAAAGAGAGCTCACTCTGAATCTGCAGAATCCACACAAAGCCAGGCACAATAATAGCGCTTGTCTGAAATCCCAGTACTCCTAGAGAGAGATGGGAGGTGGAAATGGGAGAACTCCTGGAAGTTTGTAGGCCAGCTAGGCTGGTGTATGCAGCAGTAAATGTCAGGAAACCCTGCCTCAAGGTGGGAGGCAAGGACCAACATTCAAGGTTATTCTCCGACCTCCACATGTGTGTCATGGCCTGCATGCAGGAGCAAAGTCTGGGTGACACACATACGATACGCACATAGAAAATGAATAAATAACACAGAAACAAAAGCAAGCATTTGCAACATGGGGTTTATAGTCCCATGAATGTTGGAGAGTAAGGGGAAGAAGGGAGAAATTGAGGTATTTTTACTTCTAGATTTGGAAGCAGAGGGGTCATTTTATTGAAAGAATCTCTGAGTTCATGGAAAGAACCTAAGTAAAACTGATACTCATGGAAGAACAGAGAGTGGGATGTGTGTACCTGGACTCTATCTTCTAGAATGTGCTGTGGCTGGATTCTGACCTCTCAGGGCTCTAATGATTTTTGGAGCACTGGGTGGAAAGGTGTGGCCACCAGGAGATGGTATCTGAGGGGAAATAAAGGAAAGCAGGTTTGGAGATGCTAGAAGAAGCCAGTGAAGGGACGCCTAGCCTGCAGAATCCCATTCCCAATACCACAGAGAACATGGGCTTGTAGCTGAGAGACCGCAGGTAAGTAATCTGCATATTTGTTCTCCCAGCCTCCCCTGCAGCCAGGAGGAAATAAATACGCAATGTGGGTGATTGATCAGACTCTCCCATCTCTATAAGAGTTTCACTATGTAGCTGAGACTCAAATTCTCTGTGTAGCTTAGGCTGGCTTAAAACTCTGATCCTCCTGTCTCCACTGAGTGTTGTGATTATTGACACACGCCATCATACCCTACTCTGATATCATGTTCTCGGTCGTTTTCTCAAATGCAGAGCACATTACTTTTAGTTCATCACATCTATACTTTAGCCCATTCCTGACTCTTCCTATTAATTTTTGCTCTGAAGACCCACCCTTCATATCTGCTTTTCTTGTTAAATGTTGTCTAGCAATTCACTATTTTTACAATATGCACAGTGTTTTCTTCCTTTTGCCGCTGATTTCTTCCTTCTTATCTCTGCCAGTATGTTACCTTATTAGATAAAATGAACACATAATCAGTGTGATGATGAAAGGGACATGGAGATGTCAGAAACACGATCATCTCAGATCTACTTGATTCAAGTCTAGGGAGAATTGCCTGCTTCTCTCAACCTCCTACTGAAAATAAATGCATTCCTGAATCTAGGCTGGATGTGGTGGCGCACGCCTTTAATCCCATCACTCAGGAGGCAGAGATACCTGGATCTCTGTGAGATCAAGGCCAGCCTGGTCTACAAAATGAGTTCCACAACAGCCAGGACTATCTAGAGAGACACTATTGCAATTAATCAATTGAAAAGATAAGCTAATGTACGGATAAAAATGTATAGATAGAGGAATGACCAAGTAATTTTGATGATAAACTCATGGGGAGTTCCATGAAGCTTCATGAACCACTGTGTAGAAAGCCACACTGAGATGCATTGTCGTGATAAACAAAGAAATATCTGAGAAGAAACAATAGCTCAGTTTCAGAAACTAAAGGATAGCAGAAAGTATTGGGCTATATAGTCAAAGCGATTAAAGAGAAAAAGGCTATTAAATAATAATGCTGAAATCAGAGTAACTACCCCCCAAAAAATAAAGACAAGAGCTGGAGACATGGCTCAGTGGTTAAGAGCACTTGCTACTCAAGAGACAACCTGGGTTCAATCCCCAGCACCCATATTGGCAGCTCACAATTGTCTGTAACTCCAGTTCCTGGGCATCCAATGCCCTCTTCTGGCCTTTTTAGGTAGCAGGCATGAATGTGGTACACAGACATATGTACAGGCAAGAGACCCATATACATAAAATAAAAATTTTTAATTAAAAAATTAATCTTTATGGAATTAAAAAGTATTAAAAGTAAGTAAATAAAAATAACCAGGTTATGGTGACACAGACTTTTCATCTCAGCATTAGGGAGGCAGAGGCAGATAGATCTCTTTGAGTTTGAGGCCAGCCTGGTCTACACAGCAAGTTCCAAGCCAGTCAAGATCACACAATAAGACCCTGCCTCAAAATAAGTAAATAAATAAAAATAAATAATAAAGACAATAGCCAGGCATAGTGGCACAGAATTTTAATCACAGCACACGGGAGGCAGAGACAGTCAGAGCTCTGAGTTCTGGGCTAGCCTGGTTTACATAGTGAGACCCTATCCCAAAATAAATAAACAAAGACAATAATGCATATCAAAAATAACTATTGTTATGATATATTAAGAACTCCTAGAAGTCAATACCACACAAATAATATGGTAAGAAGGTTGGCAAAAGATGGGGCTGAGAAAATAACTCAGGTGGTAGAGTTTTTGAGCTCGTGGGTTCAGTCCTCCATACCACAAAACAAAAAGAACAAGAACAGAAAAATAAAGAAAGGAAGGAAAGGAAAGGAAAAATGAGCAAAAACCTTAAAAGGTATTGAAAGGATGCACAAATTTAGGCGCTGGAGAGGGGCTCAGCAGTTAAGAGCCTGTACACAGGACCTGAGTTTGATTCTCAGCCACGTTGGAGGCTCACAACCACCTATAACTCCAGATCAGGGGGAATCAATGTCTCTAGCCTCCCCAGGCACCCATATTAGCAAGAACATACCCCCAACACATGTATATACACATAATTAAAAGTAAGCCAGGCAGTGGTGGCACACACTTTAATCCCAGCACTTGGGAGGCAGAAGTAGGCGAATCTGAATTCAAGGCCAGCCTGATCTATAGAGCGAGTTCCAGGACAGCCAGGACTACACAGAGAAACCCTGTCAGGAAAAAAAAAAAAAGCAAGAAAATAAAACAAAAACAAACAAACAAAAAGAAAATAAATCCTTTTTTTTAACAACAGGATACATTGATTTTTAAAAGTAAACATATGGGTGGGATCTTTTTTCTTTCTTTTTCTTTCTTTCTTTCTTTCTTTCTTTCTTTTTTTTTTCTTTCTTTCTTTCTTTCTTTCTCTTTCTTTCTTTCTTCCTTTTAGACAGGGTTTCATATGACCCAGGCTGACCTTGAACTCACTATTTAGCCAAGGGTGACCTTGAACTTGTGATCCTCCTGTCCCAACTCCAAGCACTGGGATTTCAATCATAAACCACACCTTGTTTTTATACTGCTTGTTCTTGTTATTCTGCTTAAATACACTGACTTTGCTCCTTCTCCAACCATGTGACAGTTTCAGACTTCTGGATCAAGTGCGTGCTGTTCCCATAATTCCTTGGGGGCACCCAGGTGTGATTGAGGCAGCACCTGACAGTACAATCAATGCAAGAGACCTGAGAAACGTCTCTTTAATGAACCAGTGCCACAAATCACTGGAACTGGACAGACCAGGGACACGGTTGTGGCTCCAAAACTTGCTCTCTGTATGACGGTGGTCACGGTAGTTTAATCTTGCAAAATGGAGTGCTTCTTTATATTTTCTGTTGTATAACAAAATGCCTGAGACCACATGCCTTATTTTAAAAGGGGGTTTACTTAGTTCAAAAAACTGGAAACTAAAAGTCCAAGATGAGGCGGTCACATTGTCCTGACTTTCACCACCCCAACCCCTATTAACTGTGTCACAGCATGGCTGGTGGCATTATAGCAGGATTACATTTGAAAAGAAGAGGACACATGGTTAGATAGAAGGTCAGAGAAACTCAGGCTTGTTCTTTCCAAGGATTTGTTTTACTTTCAATGATGTAAATGTATATGGAGGAGATTGTTCACCTGTGTACAGCTGCCCACTGAGGCCAGATGTATTGGATTCTCTTGGAGCTGGAGTTACAGGAAACGTGAACTGCCCAACTTGGATGTTAGGAGCCCAAGTCAGGTCCTGTGTCAACTTCCCGGACAAACAGTGTGTGAAGTGTATTTTGTGTGGTGCCTGGAAACACAAAGGCACAGAGTTGGTAATAACTGCTATTCCGTTCTTGTTGAAGAAGGGGCTTCTGTACTAAAATGGTGGCTCTTGGCTGTAGTTGGAGTTTTCTCCAGTCCTGCTCAGGCCTGCAGCTGCTCAGACCCAAGTAAACACACAGAGACTTACATTACTTATAAACTGTATGGCCATGGCAGGCTTCTCGTTATCTAATTCTTATATCTTAAATTAACCCATTTCTATTAATCTATAAGTTGCCACATGGCTCATGGCTTACCAGTACTTTACATCTTGATTCTCATGGCGGTGGATTTTCCTGACTCAGCCTTCCTGTTCCCACAATTCTCCTCTCTGCTTGTCCCGCCTATACTATACTTCCTGCCTGGCTACTGGCCAATCAGCTTTTTATTTATCAACCAAATCAGAGCAACACATTCACAGCATACAGAGCAATATCCACAGCACTTGGCTTTGAAGGTCAGATCAGATATGTCCAGGAGAGAGAGAGAGACTGTGCTTTGCTGGGACTCTCTGTTCCAGCAACAGCCAGCCCTGTGAGCAGCAGCAGTTAGGGGCTAGTGAGCAGGATGCAGGGTCAGCCCCTCCTCCAATCTCTTCCCTCCCTAAATAAGACAGCTCCAGGCTGGGCCACTGCCGGCAGACACCATGCAGCTCCAGGCCTCCTTCTCATTTTTCTTGATCCTCACCCTCTGCCAAGAGCTTTGCTCAGAACCAAGAAGAGGTTGGTATGAATTGGGGGTCTCAGCATAGACCAGGAACCGAGCAGTGCAGAGTCTGTTTCTCATCCAACAGGACAGGCAGCTAGTTCAAGTCATTGACAGACACTGTCAGGTGTCTGCTATGTACCAGGCACCATCCTAGGAGCTGGAGTTTCAGCCACCAGCCAAAGACACTGCCTTTAAATTCTAGGGGGGCTGGGGAGGCACACAGCATACATCATAGCATAATAGACAGTGAAGGAGCCATGGGAAGAGGAAAGGGGACTTCAAAGTTTGGACTTGTGATAGCCAAAGTGAGGCCAAGGAGGAGAGGTGTAAGCTCAACTTTGACCTCCTTACAGGGCCAGGCTCCTTCCTGGGCCACTGTCTCTGCTGCAGCGTAAAGTCTACAGGTGCAGGTGGATGGGGGTGGGGGGAGACAAGTGGAGATGGGGGAGGGGGGTACACACCCCACCACGATGATGGGGGTAGGGGTGAAGACGAGGATGGGGGAGGAGTGCACACACCCCACCGGGACGACAACAAACAATGTGGTGTATCCAGACGTTTTGTGAACAGTAGGGTTCCCTTTACAAATATTCAGAGCTGGCATATGGCTGGGTGGAGGAACACTTATTAGTATGCATAAGCCCTGGGCTCCCGCATGTCAGTAGCATCAGGAGTCAGGTGCTGGCCCTACTCCTTACAAAGATCTATGCCTCAGAAGCGTTGTTTGGTCTCTCCGAATGTCAGGTTTTTCATAAGAGCAATGGTTGTGTCTGCTTTACTGAGCAAATCTGATGTGTATCTATTGGTTAGTGTAACAGCTCTCAATAGCTTCTCATGAAATACTTTGGTCACATTCAGAACACACGCACGCACACGCGCAAGCACACACACACACACACACACACACATACAAAATAGTAATTGCAAAGATAAAAACACTCACATCTCACATAGTAACAAATACAAAGAATCTTCTAGCACTGCTTAGAGGAGCTCATGGGTATTGCTACTTTGTTGGGTGTTTGCTGAGAACTCAGAGGCAGGCCCGTATTGGGAACTAGGGCTGCAGAGTCGGTATGGAGGTTTGTCTTGCTGGGTCTCATTGCTCAGGAAAGAGAGGATGCTTAGGGACAGCTCACCATTATCCGCTGATTTTTGAGTTGTTGGATTTAACGGTGCTTTTTATTGGCTGTTTTGGTTTGGTTTTGTTCCTGTTGTTGTTGTGTTTTGTTGAGATGGGTCTCACTATACAGCTCTGCCTGGCCTGGAGCTCTCCCTGTAGACCAGGCTGGCCTCCAACCCAGAGATCCTCCTGCCTTTGCCTCTCCTGAACGCTGGGATTAAAAGCGTGTTCCGCCTCCCCCAGCCCTTGTTAGTTGTCTTTAACCTCTCAATTAGCCCAAAAATGTGAACATTAGACTCAAGAAACTCAGCGCAGAAGAGAGAGGTCCTTTGTTCAGGGCTACACAGTTAGTGTATGTCTGAGTCCGACTTGAAACCCTGCTCTCAGATTCAAGGCTCACCCTTCCCTGCAGTCTGTCCATTCTGGAACGGACTGTGAGAGAGGAGGCAGAAGCCTGCAGGATCTGACTGCAGCATATCAAATCTGAGGGGGCAAAGGAGACACAGGGCTCAGCTCCTTGGCATCACAGACAACAAACTGGAGACTTGGAGAAGCGACGGCTACACAGCCTCATGTCGTCGTGGGTGGCAAGGCTAGGATGCGAGTCCACCCCAGTCAAAATCCCAGGCAAAGGAGTTTCACTACTTGTAGAGGTGCACACCTCGGCTTCTGTGGAGATGGATAAGGTTGGGTGGGAAGAAGTGGCTATCATGGATGGCCTCAGCCTTGTACCTTGTGGCCGTGGAAGCCTCCAGCAGAGGGGAGGGTAGCAGAAAGGGCGGTGATGGATGTGGTCCCCTTAATCACTCTTCTTCTTCAAGTGTCCAGGAAGCCCTTACCACCTCTATGCAGCCTTCCTGTGGAAAAGGGCCAGTGTCAAACCATGGTACTGCGGTGGTACTATAGCACCAAATCCGGCAGGTGTGAGCGGTTTGGCTACGGAGGCTGTGGAGGCAATGAGAACAACTTTCTGACCAGAAACGAATGTCGGTTAACCTGCAGACGCTCCTGATTTATCAAGCCTGCACAGCCCTCCAGGAAGTCAAGTTCCCTAGGGGTCCCCTAAGGCTTTTTGTGTGTGAATAAAAAAATGCATTCCTCTAAACACACGTCCCTAAAATCAATTCTATCTCAGAAAGTGCGCAAATGTTTGTAGCAGGACTCTTAAAAAGTTCTTATTAATAAAAATCAAACCTGAGGCCAGTTATTGGGGTAAATGCTGGAAGAACAGAGAAGCAGAACAAGCCACTGCCACCTCACCTCGCCTCTTTCCTCAGACTGGAAGCTTCTGAGTCCTCATCCAGAATCAATCTCAGCTGAACTGTTGCTCAAAAGCCTAAAAGCTTAACCAGCCAAATGCTTCTAGTTTCTGGTCTTCACGCCTTATATATCTTTTTGCTTTCTACCATCACTCCCTGGGATTAAAGGCTCACTTCTTGGGATTAAAGGTGTGTGTCACTATGCCTGGCTGTTTCCAATGTGGCCTTGAACTCACAGAGATCCAGAGGGATTTCTGCCTCTAGAATGCTAGGATTAAAGGTGTGAGTGCCACCATTTTCTAGCCTCTGTATCTAGTGGCTGTTCTGTTCTTTGACCCCAGATAAGTTTATTAGGGTGCACAATATTTTTGGGAACACAATACCACCACAAATGTTAGCATCCTGATTAAAAATCTTTCCTTGTAAAATACAAGTACATTTTAGAAGTGCCTCTCATATCTTAGCACGAATTACTATTCCACCCATCTGAAGATAACAGCTTCAAAGTGAGAGCTGAGCTGAGTTGAACTAAAAGGGCCTATACTGTCACATGGGAAGAGAACAGAAGAGCCCTGGTCCCAGGGTCCCTTGGTTTTCCTTAAGCAACAATTATTAATCTCAGAAAGGAGGGGAGGAAGCCGTGAAGCCTGTCTGCTCTGCTATTTCAAGAATAGACGAGGCACAAAGCTAGGCAGGGACTTCTTTTTAAACCACAGGGTGCGGCCAGAGAGATGGCTCCGTGGGTAAGGGTGCTTGCCACCAAGCCTGGCCACCTGAATACCATCCCTGAAACCCACATGGTAGAAGGAGAGAGCCAATTCCTGCAAGTTGTCTCTTTCTGAACCTGATGCTTGTCATTTGGCTAGCTTGACTGTCCCAAAAGGTCTAGGAATGAACCCGTCTCCAACCCCACCCCCAGCCCCAGTGGTAGGGTTAAAGGTATACTACTGCACTTAAGTATTATATATGGCTGCTAGAGATCTGAACTCAGGTCCTCACACCTGTGCAGCAGCCACTTCACTGACAGCTTCTCAGCAGACTCCTGGCCTCTTATCAACTTCTCTGAGGACTCTAAGTAGCCAGGAAGCCTCGTGAGCATGTTCTCCTAGCATTATGTCTGACAGATAGACACGCAACACACCCAGGGGTGAATCTGAGTGATTTCAGAGGTGTTCCTCGACCTCTAAGAGGCCATGTTGGCTCTATGATCCTTGGAGACTAAGGAGCCTCACAGGATTGGTGCAAAGATCCACCAGAAAAATGCTAACACTCCAGAGACATACCTGAATCATTGTTCTTGACTTCAGAACTAATCTTCCCCTGGATTTTGAACCTGGATGACCCAGTTGTCCTATATTTTCCCACCCACCTAAACCAAGCCATGGGAAACGGGGACAGAAGGAAGAGAGCGGGTGTTATGGCTTCTCCATTGCTGAAAGTGATCACTTTATTGGTTGGAAAAGGGAGATGCTTTTGAGGGTCCAGGAGGAAACACAAAGGCCAGAGAGAAAGTAGGCCACAGGAATGACACCAGATGCACAATCCAGCAGAAGCATCCTCTCCCGTTCCTCAGGCTGGTGGTGGCTGAAGCTGGAAGAAGAAAACCATGGCACCATCAACAGCAACATCTGTCATACTAGACACAAGTGTCATCAGTTTAAATCCTGACACAGCTTCCTACTTACCTCCATCACACTTGTACACACAGCAATGCACTACCTTCTTGGGGGCTCCGCCTGCATTTTCCAGCAGGTTCTAGACCCATCTCTTATGCTTCAGATCAAACCAAGGATCTGCTTGGGTGTACCATGGTCCTTGTAAACAACCACTGTGGCCTCCCTGAAGACCCATAAACATTTTTCTCCCCAGGAATCTTCCTGCTACCTTCCTGACATTTATCCCCATTCTGTAAGCAAAACAATTGTCTGAGGAGATGAAGCGGCTAGGTAAGGGTCAGAGCTGAAATCTGAATCCTGGTTTTCCTGCTTGCAATGCCTACCATGCAGTTGGCATTCATAGAGATTAGAGACAGTTGACATCATAGCAGGGCTCAGGGTCCTAGGAAGACTGTGGTTCCCACCTAGTCACTGAAAAGCATACTTTGAAAGAACCGTGAGATGCTGGGCACATGCCCCGTCTCGAGCTTCGGTTAACTCTGTATGCATTAATGGATCCCCCCAGCGATCTGTGATTGCCACCAAAGGCTTGTCCAAGTTCTTGCTCATCCTGCTTCCTCTGCCTTGAACAGCATCCCTACCCTGTATCTCACCAACCGTGAATCATTACCTCATCCTTTTGTGCCAGCTCAAGGTCACCACCTGGGAAGCTTTCTCCAACTGCTCCTACGCCATCCTCCCTCCCTCAAGCCTGGGTGACGTTTCCTCAGCTGTTTTCCGAGGCAGTGGGCACTGACTGGTGGCTCAGGTTATGTCATTAATTCTTCCATCTCAACCACTGCTCCGCAAGCTCAGGGGAGCAGTCTCCTTTCTGTCCAGAACCTCAAACAGCCACTGCTGCATCACTTAACGGGCCAACCAAGTATCTGTCTTCGTTTCTCCCTTTCTAACACTTACTGTGTGACATAATGCTATATTAAGGGTTTTGTTTTACACGTATATGTGTTTTTCCTGCATGTATCTGTGGGTACCAGGTGTGCGCAGTGCCCTTGGATGCCAGAAGAGGGCATCTATGGGGTTATAGATGATTGTCAGCCACTAGATGGGTACCAGTAACCAAACCTGTGTTCTCCACAAGAGCAGTAAGCGCTCTTAACCACTGAGTCACCTCTCTAGCCCCCAACTAGTATTAGTATTTTATTTTTAATCACATACAAAGGGAAAGGTGACTCCCCAAACTTCTCCTTTCAGGGCCTGAGGCACTAAAGGTACTGAATTTAGTCCTGGCTTGCTCAGAGAAAATGCTTAATCCATTTCAGACACAACTAATAAATGCAATGGAAGTTAACGACCTCAACCATACTTGTCCACAAAGATGAGACTTTGGAGTAAATAAAGATCAGCTTCTCTGTATCTCACTCAACGTGCAAAGAGATACTTTCTCCTCAACCCCACTGGCCATCGACTCCCCCACCCCACATTGTCTCCTCCCCTAGGATACAGCTACCCCTTTCCAATTCCTAAACAAAAGGGAAGTTCATCAGCAAACCCCACCATTCTTCTTCATGAAGGGGTGAACTGGCCACCACTGTCCCTTGCCTCCACCCTGTGCAGAATCATCTCATCTGTCCACTCACAGCGAGTCTGGGAATCTTTCTCTGCCCTCAACAGTCTAGCCTCACCACAGCACATCACGAGGACCCTTTGAAAACATCAGGTCAAGTCTCTTTCTGAAGACACACCTCAAGGTCAAGACAACAGCCTCTAAGGCCCTCAGATGGTCTGTCCCAGACCTTTTGACCTCCCTTCATATTTCTACCCAGCCTTCGGGTTCTTCCTTAAATACCTCAGTGATGTTCTCGCCTTCACATTGCTGCTCCCTCTGCCCTGACTTGCTCTCGTTTTCTCTCATTTCCCACCTTCTTGGTGAGGACTCCACCTGCTGTCCCATGTAAAGGTTACAGTAATGTCCCTTGTCTCCCCTCCCCCAGGAATACCTCCCTCCTGTTCTCTTGGTCCCATGGCATGTACCTCCCTGTAACATACTACCAAAATCGGCTTCTTTTCTCGTGCATTCGACAGTAAAACCCATCACCCAGCCTCTTTTGTCTGATGTCTGATCACACGTCATCCACATACTGTAGATAAATATCAGTTGAGTTAAGGAAAGTGAATATACAGACAGATTTGTCATCACTGTGCTTTCCAGGGTCTTTCTTTACCACTTGCTGTAAGTACCCCATACTTGGGCATCTCTGAACCTGCTCTCCGGCTCCCACCTACCTCAGAATGTGGGTGTGGCACAGGTCATCTTCCCACAGCCATTGCGGCAGCATTTCATGTTGTCAGGACACTGGTTGTCCAACTGGCACTGGTCCTCACAGATACCCAGCTTGGGGAAGTCCACACTGGGGCAGGTGCCCTGCTTTTCTGGGTAGACAAGCGAGTAGAGGGAGGTAAGCTGAGGGACACAGGTAGACAATCAGCAAAGCATGGCTGAGCACTGCCCTGAAGCTGGTTGTCCTACAACAGAGCTGCCTACCTGAGTTGATGTTGGGAACCTAGGTTCTCTCAGGGGTCTTGGGGAGATTATCTGCAAACCCCTAATTCCTGCTCTCAGATGGCTTTGAAATCACAGCCCCTCAGTTTGAGTCCCAGCTCTGCCATTTTCTACCCTTGGGGTCCAAATCTCCCAGAGCTTTAGATGTCACATGGAATCCCTGTCACTCAGTTGTGAGGTTGTTACAAAAGCAATTATCCCCGCACATACACCACCCTGAAAAACCAAGCTACTTGATAACAATGAGTAATTACTAACATTAACACTAACTAGTCCTGCTGAGAGCCAAGCATTGTTTAGGCACTAGTTCACCCAATTCTCACAATAATCTTAAAAGAGGTGAATGGTTCTGTTAATACTTCCTTGCATTGCAGAGGAGGAAACTGAGGCAGTATGCTCTTAAGTGCTTTGCCTGGGGCCATGCAGGATTGAAGCAAAATTTGAACCATAGGAGATCTGGCTCCAGGGTGTATGCACTAGCCACCAGCTCTCTGCTACTCCTTAAACTGTAAAGTGCAGTGCACAGGTAAGAGGTGGCACACGTTCCCTGCCTCTAGCCCCTACTCTCGTAGGGTCAATGCCAGTAGCAATCACTCATCACCATAGATCTCCATACACACCCGATCACCCATACACAGCTCAAACCACCACCACCCCACACACCCCAACACTATGTTCCATTCGACAGAAGTACCAGACAGAGGCAGGCCCAGCGAAAGGTAAGACGCAGACAGTGAAGTGGGTAGGCAGGTAAAGGACCATGAGAGGAGAGCTTGCCAGCGTCCTGACTTTGCTAATACAGATGCTGTTGGAGGCTACCCTGAGGCAAAATGAGAATAAGGAGAAGATTTATTACCAAAGCAAGCTGCCTTGTACAGCATGCCCACTCACAGAGGAGATGCTTTTGAGAACCGTTGCATTTAGCTCCTCCTGCACCAGTCTTACAAACTGACCTCATCATGCCCGCTTTGCAAATGAACAGGCAGGGTTTCAAAGGGCAAGCTGCTCAGGCCCACACACTTAGGAACCGGTAGGGCTAGGATTCAAACCTCCGGGCTCCTCCCTGACTCAGGAGGCCAGCTAGCTTGTCCAGCTGACACAAGAAAACAGCATCTTCATCCACAGGACAGCCTGACGTGCCAGTTGGCTCAACCCCATCTTCCCTGGTCATCCTTTTCCTGGTCCACCTATAGCAGCGCCTCTACGCCCTAAAGGCGGGCAAGTCTTCCCTCCACCTTTCTGCTCATATCGCCTTAGGATCCCTAAATTAGACATGCTGCCAGCCTCTGCTGGCATCTCTGGGGGAAATATTAACAGCAAAATGGGGGTAGGGGCTGTGTCCACGATCAAGACCAGTATTTACCACCTCTGTGTTCCCATCTTGTCCCCACCTCCACCTCCTAGCCTCAGCTTTTCCCTCTTGGAAAAGAA
The DNA here is from genome assembly GCA_902168325.1 of Peromyscus nudipes. NCBI lineage: Eukaryota > Metazoa > Chordata > Mammalia > Rodentia > Cricetidae > Peromyscus > Peromyscus nudipes. Next base: position 15,185 of record CABHPH010138098.1, read on the forward strand.
GCTTAGATTCCATACCAAGGTTACTTTCTTCCTCTGCCACAGCCGGTGGCTGCGGTGGTGCGGTGGAGACTTGACCTCCCTCTGATGGAGAAGTCTGGTTGGCTGATGGAATAGTATCCAGAAGTTTTTCCTCGTTCAGTCCTGAAGGTGGGAGGAGATGTTGTTTTGGTTTGGTTTGGATTTTTTTTGAGACAGGGTTTCTCTGCGTAGCTTTGCGCCTTTCCTGGATCTCGCTCTGTAGACCAGGCTGGCCTCGAACTCACAGAGATCCACCTGGCTCTGCCTCCCGAGTGCTGGGATTAATGGCGTGCTCGTATTATATTTAAGGCAACTTTTATAGCGGGGTTCGTACATCAGTTCGCGTCAGGAGGAGATGGTTTTAAAGGTAAAGGAGGGAAGCCAAGAAGTGTCAAAGGAAGAAACGGAACCTCTGCCCGCCACGGGATGGCGGTGTGACTTTGTGCAAGAATATTTCTTTTGGCCGCTCACTTCCACAGACGTAGGGTGTGGCAAAGTTCTTTCCCGCCCTCAGGGAGAAATCTGGGGAGTCTAGTCAGGCCAGACGGTGGAAGGTCCTGAGGGAGGGACTCCGGAGGCAAGAGGTCCCCAGGGCTCGGGTCCCAGCCCTGACGCCACCCAGGGATTGCCCACAGTCTCCAGCCAAATGAGCTACTGCTCCCGGGTCCCGGAACAAAGTCTCGCTGTGCGTGCCCGGAAGCCCGTCATGCACCAGAGAATCGAGCCCAACCAGGAATGGGGGTACCTCCTCCCCCTGGGCCGCGCCTCGGTGACGCCTTTGTCCCCCCGCATCCACCCCAGGCCGGACCAGGGCGGGCACAGGTGGATCGGGTTTCCACCGCTTCAACCTTCCCGCGTCCCTGCGTCTGGGGTGCCGTTCTTCCCCAGCCCCTGCGCTCCCGCCTCTCTCAGCCCTCGGCGGCCCCGCCTTGTCCCAGTCAGGTCGCTGAGGGGTTACCATTAGGAGCGAAACAGACATAGCTGCAGCCAGCCTGGCAACACTTGAGGTTGTCGAGGCAATGGTCGTCTGAGGAGCACTCCTTTGCGCAGTCAGTTCTCTCTTGGAGCTGGGGGCACACGCCAGGTTTCTCTGCTCCCGCACCTAGGGATGGTGGGAGCGGAGAACTGTCCGGGAGAACCGGAGCCCAATCCCACCAGGATACCCAACTCCTGCTCCAAGATCCTCAAATTTCAACCCCACGGAATTCTGATTCTCTGGTCCCGGGGGCCCTCCTAACAACCCCCCAGAGGGCCCCATCCCCGGGCCAGGGGTCTCTGACATTTGGGGGCTCTCTGATGCTTGGCTTCAGTGCCCCAGTCCTCTGGGGACCTGAGCCTCTGGCTGCCAGCTTCGGTCATCCTGGGAGCTTCCCGCTCCACAGGGTCTCCACCTTCAGCACAGAAAGAGCCTCCGCCCCTCCAACTTTCAGCCTTCAGTGGTCTCCCCGCCTCCAGAACACTGAACCCCAGATCCTAAGCTTCAAGAATCCCTAGCTGTAGGCCCCAGACTTCCCAAAATTTGCATTTTCATTGGCCTTCCCACTTTCGCCCCAGAACTCCCACTTCTGAGACTCCCTTCTGGGCACCGCACTCCCGGCTGCACTCACCTGCATCTGAGAGGTGGGTAAACAGCAGCAGCCCCAGAAGAAGGCCTGCGACCTGCAAGCAGAGGCGACAGGCAGGCATGGTGCAGGTGTGAGCTGTAGCCTGAGTGGGGGGGATTTAACTGCTCGCGCCGGGGGCGGGGCCGAGCGAGGGGTGCAGGAGGCGGGTAGGAAGCACAGCGGGCAGCGCGGGCGCCCTGCCACCTCATGCCATTTCACAATCCCCCGGGATCAGGTGTCATTCTTGGCTCTGATGGGAACCAGGAACCGAGACAGCTTCTGAGCCAGCTGTAGCCGGACACTTGTCCACCCCTCCCTCTCTTCCTACCTTTCTGGAGCCCGAGGGCAAGGCAGTGCAGCAGAGCAGAGGGCCCAGGCCCAGGGCTCCTGGGCTCATTTAGAAAGTCTGGGGTCCTCCCTGGAGAGACTGGGGTCCAGGAATAAGGAGGAAAGGGCAAGGCTGCATGGAGGCAATGGATGCTGGGGATTAAGTGCTGAGATTTGGGGTCAGACGGGTCAGAATCCTGTTCAAGGATTAGTAGAAGGCTGGTGTAGTAGAGGCTACAGAAAAAGCAGTCGTTCACAAAGGAACCCATCTGACCAGGATCAGGCCCACGGAGGAGAAACACCTGAGCAATTTCCAGCCCTTTAGACACATTTCTGCCTCTTCCTGCCACACTCCATTTGGGCAGAATGAGGAGCACCTGAGTCTCGTGACATCTTTCTCTACTATGACTAGAGAGTTCTTACTGCCAACTGCATATGATACACAGGCTGGACTTTGGGAGGCTAACCCCCAACCTAGGTTCTGAACCAAAGCTGCTCAGGCAAGGTTTTGAATGCACATCTCTTCCTCCAGGCTGCTTCCTCCATTCCGTTACAGGCATTTGCTGGGCACCCACTGTATGACACATACGGAGAGTAACACTGATGACTATGTAAAGGACAGGCACCTTTAGGGCAGATTTCCTGGCTAACGGCACCTTCCGGGTATCCTTCCCGTTGTCATCAGGTAAAACTCAGCAGTGCAAACTGGGCATGCGCAGGAGTGGACCTTTGCCTAAGATCCTCCCCCTATGGATCTGTCTATGTCTCCACAATAAATTCCTCACCCTTTCTAGCCTTCCTGTGCTGCCAAGAGTACCACTCTGGAGTTTACTCCCTTGTTCTCCTGGCCTCTGCAGGTAACAAATGCTTCTCCTATCTTTTATGTCTTGGCTGGGTTTATTTTAGCTTCACACTCACCACAATGTGAATCACCGTATTCAGTCACCATAATCAAAAGGGGGCTGTCCAGCACCAGTCTTGGGGTGACAGGGACTAGGTTTGACTTCCGTCTCCACCACTTCCCATTCGAAGGACCTTGGATGAAACATCTCTCTCTTCTGAAGAGCCATTTTGTCATCTGTAAAAATGTCGATTGGGGGGTAGAGATATATCTCAGTGGATACAGCCCTTGCCCCAGTATGTGTGAGGCCCCTAGGTTCAAACCTCAGGACTACAAACAGATAGAGAAAAAGAATAATGATTAAAGTCACATTTGATGAGAACAAGAATGTCATGTTCCTGCCCTGGAACAACTGTGGAGTCCATACTTACTGATAGGAACCCCAGGGCCGGGCATATGACTACTACATACACAGCCATGAGTATCCAACAAATAATAAGTAAATGCCTACTGTTCTGGAGGAGCCTGCTGAGTACACTCTACCCTTTATGCTCCTGGGTCCCGTGTCCTCTCATGGAAAATACTTGGTGACAAAACTACCTGAACTGAACACGTGCTGACTGTCGTTTCTTGTCATTGTTCCCTAAACAATACAGTGTACAGTTATCCATGTGGCGGTGGATATTTCACAAGATTTAAAGTACACCAGAATATACATGTGTTCTAGGCAAACATCACTCTAGTTTTTTTAATATATTTATTTTTCTAAATGTACAGCCCATTGAACCTGTCTATACATCTTTGCCAGCGGCTGGGACCTTCTCCACACTGTGCTTCTGGTGTAAGTTTCTGGGGTTCAGTGTCTTGAAGCAGTTTGATAAGTCCTTTACTAAGGAGCTCCTGAAGGGCTTCCTGCCCAGGGAACCCCAAATCTCAGTCTCTCAGAGACCAGAGCAGAGTGATAAGCTTCTAGCTGGGACCTTTCTTACAGAGCTCTGTCCCGCTGGACTAGGTTTCTGAGCACGTACAGACTTAGACTTGGGCTCCTTGTTAGCTTTGCCCCAGGATTTGTTACTTCCTTGCCAGCTCTCTGGCATCTTTCTCTTGCCATCCTTGGGCAGTCCGATGACACTCCGAGAACTCTGGTGCCCACTGCGGTCCCAGCAAGAGGCAGTAAGAGCCAGAGGTGTCAGGTGGCTGCAGGGGAAGAGTGTCGTCCAGACGTAACAGACGTGTGTACCACAGGATCCACGTAGGAACTCACAGACTGTGGCAGCACAAACGAGACCCGCGTGGGTTCAGACCAGACAAAATCCCTGTGCTGAGAGGGGAAGTGGGCATCGTGCCCCATCCCTAACCAAGAAGCTATTTGAAATCGATACCTGCCGGGTAAGGGAAATCAGTTCTCTCTGATGGAGTCTCACCAGGTGTATCAGCCACACTCCCGGGAAGGCCCCATGCCCAGGAGTAGTTGGCCAACACAAAATGGACTCCATTTTTGTGCACTTTTTGTTCTGTTTTGGTATTTGTGTGTGTGTGTGTGTGTGTGTGTGTGTGTGTGTGTGTTACTGGGTTTTTGTTTGATTTTATTTTCATTTTTGGAGGGGGTAGGAGAGAAAGAACATGAAGTTGGGTGGGGAGGAAGGGAAGGTGGATCTACAAAAAGTTGGGGGATGGAAAGAATATGATAAAAATATATTAATTCTTTAAAATGTAATAAAAATTAAAACAAATATTGATGGGGGAAATGTCAAGATGTGGGGAGCCACTGCTTTATACAAGGGACTAGTGTGGTTCTGGGTGTTTGTGGGAGACGTGGAGATACTTACGTACCGCTGTGTGTATCAAACTCCAGAATTCAGAGCAGCAAATGCCAAAACAATGACCAAGCGAGTTGCACAAGAAGTACCTGCAAGCTTGCCTCTAGCTCCAGCAATCCGAGACTCTGTACGGCCCGGGGGGTTTCCGCTGGGGGTGAGAGTTATCTGCAACAGTGAAAACTGGGATGTCGGCTGAGTAGGGTTTGGTGATATGGATGCATGCAACCGCTGAGCCAGTGAAGGATATTGGTAAAAATGGCTGAAAAACGTCTCCTCCAGCTTTGCAGGCTGGGGACGGGAGACATGCCGTTTTGGGGAGTGGCTGAGGCTATTTACTCTGAGCTCAGAGAAAGTCAACAGCAAGAAGGGTGAGAGCTAGGTGGGGTCACAGCCCTGGACAGGCTCCTGAAAGCCAGAGCACACAGAGGGCACTTTGGTGAACAGCTGGTTTAGCCTGTAGACCAGACGGCTACTGGACATTTATCCTTGGGCAGTGCTGCACACGGCTTTCTTCCAGAACTTATCAAGTTTCCTTGCACAGGGTGTCGTCAGGTTCAAGCCCTCCCAGGCTCTCATGGCTCCCTTGTTGAATGGCACTTTTTTCTGGAATACAGATTAGTTCGAGGCTTGGGGAGTAGGGGGCTGGCAGAAGATGGGGAAAATGTTCTTGAGGGATGTCAGATATTCAGCTTAACTTTGGAGCTAGGCTCTGAGCTAAGCTGTTGTAAGTGTCTCTTCCGCATAAGTAAAAAGAACAGAGGCTTCATAACTGAAAACACCAGAGTGCAAGCGAGTCGAGGCGCGTATAGCTTCCGGGCTGTGACTCAGAACAGAGCTTCACCTCGAGGGGCTACAATTTCTTCCACAAAATGAGCATCGTTGTAGCATCTTGTAGGATTGTTAAGAGGATTAAAGAGAAGAGCAAAAACGGGGGAGGGGGTGGTGGTGGTGGCAGATTCAGCTGGAGCACGTCTATTATTAGCCCACACAGTACATTTCTAAATTTTGAATTAGTTGCCAATGTTTAAAAGTGGAGAATTTCACATAAAAGAAATAACCTTTTCAGTTCTCTTAGAAATAGTACAGGATCTGGCAGCAAGTCCTCAAACTCATAAAGCAATCTCAGCTAGGACGCAGCTCTCAAAACTGGGCCTGCACCACTGTCACCTGAAGGGCTCCTTGAAATGTAGCTTGCGGGCATCTAGGGCTGTAGCTCAGTTGGTAGAGGGCTTGCCTATCACACAGGAAGCACTGGGTCCATCCCCTGCACTGCATAAACTGGGCCTGGTGTTGCATGCTCAGAGACAGGAGAATCAAACATTCAAACTCATCCTTGGCTACATAGCAAGTTCGAAGCCAACCTGGGCTATGTGAGATCACCCCCAGAACAGGTCTGGAGTGTACACTCGTAACAGGATTCCAGATGCGGCTGGTGAAGTGGCCACACTGGGGACGCCATGACATAGAGGTAAGCTGGCATGCTTTCTTTCTGTGAGAGAGCTATCACCCTGCTGTCTCATGTGCTCCATCGCCCGTTGCTTCCTCTCCTAGCAACGGCCTCTAAGTACATTCAAATCTATGGCCTGTGGGGTAGGCACGTCTTAGTGCTCAATGGAAAGTAACTTGGGTCTACTTAGCAATATCATGGGTTAAGAAGCATCACTCTCATTTTGCAAATGAAAAAACTGTGCTCCAATGAGGCAGAGTGACTTGCTGCTGGGAACCCAGACCATCAATTGTTCCTGTGGCTTCAGTTATTTCAGTATTACACCCACCCACCCCATTACACACACACTCCCAAGTTTTAAAAAAAAAAATTGCATGTCATTGTGGGGCATGCCTTTAATCCCAGAATTTAGGAAGCAGAGGCAGGCAGATCTCTGTTGAGTTTGAAGTCAGCCTGGTCTGCATAGTGAGTTCCAAGCAAGCCAGAGCTACACAGTGAGAACCTGCCAAAGAAGGAGAGGAGGAAAAATTAATTAATCGGGCTTCTGAGGTGGCTCAGAGGGTAAAAGCACTTGCCCTGCAAGCCTGACAACCTGAATTCAAGCTCCAGAGTCCACAGGACAGAGCGAGGACCAACCACATAAAGCAGTCCCCTGACCTCTGTCTGTGACACATGCATGATGTACATGCCACTGTCACCAAACCCCATTCACACACAATTAAGGAAAATCTTTTAAAAAATAGGTGATGCATCCAGACTTTTGGGTATGACTCCATGAGTATGAAATATATTGGTAAGAGAAGGAAATAGAACAGAGAGGTAAGCAGGAAAGATTTACAATGGGAGGGGCTGTTAGTCACCTGCAGACATGCCCACTCTAAAAAGACCGCAAACAAGTTTATGTGACATTTTAAGGAGTTCCCAGGAGCAAACAGGCCTCCTTGGCTGTACAATGGGGGCTTTCCTCCTGAACTTACGGACTCTGTTAAACTTAATTTCATAGACACCTCTTTTACTAGACATATTGACTATTTTGTTTGGTTATCTACAATGTGTCTATCCTTTTTCTGGTAAAGCACTCTGATTTTGGTTTGGGGTGCTCTTCCCAAGCAGGATAGCTGGCAGGGTTGTCAGCCAGAGTGCCTTCTCTACCCCCAGACAGGAAGTAGCCAATCAGATGCTGCCCTGAAGCCGTCAGTCTGAACAAAGGACAGCAGACTGGAGCTCCCTCACAGGTGTCCTGGGAAGGTCTCCATTCTCCCTGATTTACCTTCCTTTCCAAGGTAGCAGTTCTGTGGTCTAAGCCAAGCCAGCTGGTGCTATTGTAGTTACTTACCAGCAGTAGACCCCTTCCCTGGTTCGATTAGGAATGGAGAACAGGCCCACTGCATCTTTATACCACTTTCCTAAGTTCCCCGTCATCACCCAAACTCAGACTCTGCAAAAATAAGATTTTTCTGGAGCCTTAGGAATTGCAATTCAGGGAATGCAGGTTCAGAGACTTCTGAGTCACTGTTCAAAGGGAGGTTGGGAGGAGGGGGCCTGACCAGGAAGAAGAACAAAGGCCCAGAGGCTCCTTTGTAGGGACATTTGGAGAGTGCAGGATGAAAGGACCATGTCACCCATGGAAGACAGAGAAAAGAATGTACGTTCTTAGTCAGGGCATGTGGAAAATAAGAGGCCAGCCGTATCTTGATGCATATCTCGAGGAGCCTCTGGGCTAGAAGTAATCGTGAAGCCTGGACGCCAACAAGTAAAGGGAGGTGGTCATCGTTTGCAGTCCTCCGTGGCCGTTTGAAAAGTGCACGGGCAGGTCCTGTTTGCAAAGGACCTTGTGACTGGTGCAGACAGCACCATCTATCCGTCTGTCTGTCTGTCCGTGCAGCTCTCAGACACACAACCCTTTTCTTTTCACACCTTCTCTGCCCATGATGGCTGGGCTTGCTTTCCGTTGCTGGCAGCTAATGACATCTGGCACCCTGTACCAGGGTCCACACCAAGTCCCTCATTCGTTTCTACAGCTAATGGCTTTTTCTCAGTCTCCCTCCTTCTTAGGCTCACAGATAGAGCCCTCATGGCATAAGTACAATAACGCTCACATCCTTTATACAAAAGTAAAAAATTTTCCACAGAGTTTCGATGTAAAAAGTCCACACGAAGCACAGCATCTGTGTCTGAAGTCTCTTGACTTCTCTGTCTGGATCTCCTGGGCTTTTAAAGACATGACTTTAACCTGCACTTGGGAGGCAGAGGCAGGAGGATCTCTGTGAGTTTGAGGCCAGCCTGGTCTACGTAGCAAGTTCCGGGATAGCCAGGGGTACACAGTGAGACCTTGTCTCAAGAAAGCAACAACAACAAAACAAACACACAAACAAACAAACAAAACCAAAACAAAACAAAACAAAAGCGACTTTGAAACCTCTTCTTCACAGGACGGGTCTGAGTCATGGTCTTCAGTTTGAATCCTGTGTTTGTTACTCTTTTTACGGCTTTGACAAAATACCCAACCAGAGTAACTTCAGGAAAGGAGAGTTGATTTGGGCTCAAAGTCTAAGGCTACAGCCCTTCAGAGAGGGGCAGCCATGTGGTGGGAGCCTGAAGCCCCTGGGTACTCAGCCTCCTCTGTCGGGAAGCAGAGTGTGATGGATGCTCAGCTCAGCCCACTTTCTTCTTCGTGGGACCTCTCCGTGAAATGACTCCACCCACACTGACCATCAGTCTTCCTACTTTAACCCAATCTGGAAAGTCCCTCACGGACTCACCAAGAGGTTTGTTTCCTAGATGATAGAACTGTCCAGCTGGCTCTGAGTCTTAACCATCGTAGACACCAACTCCGCCCTCATCGGCGGTGCCACCTTGGAAGTTGCTCACCCTCTGAGCTCCACTTTGCCCAACTCTCACGTGGGGACGAAACTCCCCAGACTTTTTGGGTTTGGCACCAAGTACAGATCCAGTAAGTGGTAGTAGCACTTTGTCCCTCTCTTCGTCTTGAAGATTCTCCTTGACTCAGTGGCTGCCACCGCTGCTTCAGGACAGGAGACTCTCTCTGCTGCTGTTTGTTGTTGGTGATGTCCTGTAACAGGCTTTTTCTTTTTCTCCGCCCCCCCCCCCAGCTCCCAAATCATGACACAGAGACTTATTACTAGTTTTGAATGCTGGGCCTAGCTTAGGTTCGTTTCTGGCTAGCGCTTTTAATTTATATTAACCCGCTTCTCTTTATCCACCTTTTGCCTGGGGGCTTTTTACCCTTTCTTTCTTCTTTCTGTATATGTTACTTTCTCTGCTTCTCATGTCTGCTGGCTGGCGTCTACCTGGCTTCTGGGCCTGAGCATCTCCTTCACTTTCTCCTCCTTTCATTCTTCCCCTCGAGCCTAGATTTCTCCTCCTATTTATTCTCTCTGCCCTCCAGTCCCCTGATCCTTTCTCCTGCCTAGCTATTGGCCATTCAGCTCTTTATTAGACCAATCAGATGCCTTAGGCAGGCAAGGTGAAACAAATGCAACACATCTTTGTAGCATGAATCTTAAAAGTTCTTATTAATAAAATCAAACCTGAGGCCAGGTATTGGGGTGAACACTGGAAGATCAGAGAAGCAGAACAAGCCACAGTTTCCTCACCTCGCCAGTTCCTCAGCTGATCCTGTTTCCTCAGGCTGGAAGCCTCTGAGTCCTCATCTAGAATGAATCTCAGCTGAACTGTGCTGCTAGAAGCCTGAAAGCTTAACCAGCCAAATGCTTCTAGTTTCTGGTCCTCACGCTTTATATATCTTTCTCTTTCTGCCTCATTCCCTGGGATTAAAGGCTCACTTTCTGGGATTAAAGGCGTGAATCACCATGCCTGGCTGTTTCCAATGTGGCCTTGAACTCACAGAGATCCAGAGGGATTTCTGCCTCCGGAATGCTAGGATTAAAGGCATGTGCTACCACTGCTTATCCTCTATGTTTAATATTGTGACTGTTCTCTTCTCTGACCCCAGATAAGTTTATTAGCGTGCACAATATTTTGGGGAACACAATACCACCACACATATTTACATAGTTAAACAAATGCAGCACAAACAAATGTAACACAACTTTGCCCAGATAAAATAATATTCCATGAAAATGTCCAGAAATTCTCTCACCTTCACTGGGTCTGTTATCTCACATGAAAATAAAACTATAGCACCCTTCCCAGAGGCACCATTTTTGTTTGTTTCTTTTATTTTTATGTGTATTAGTGTTTTACCTGCATATACGTCTGTCTACCACATGTGTGCCTGGTGCCCAAGGAGGCCAGAAGAGGATGTCAGATCCTCTGTGATTGGAGTTATGGATAGTTGTGAGCTTCCCTGTGGGTCCTGGGAATCGAACCTGGGTCCTTTGGAAGAATAGCCAGTGCTCTTAACCACTGAGCCATTTCTCCAGCTCCTGGAAGCACCTTTGAAGAGTTGCTTGTGACTATACCTGTGAAACGCCATCAGTGTGCCAGGCACATGGTGAATGTAGTCTGTATCACTTTACATCCCCACCCCTCTTCTGAGTCTGTGAAACTCCTTCTTGGTCTCTCTCTCCACCAACTGTTGTCTGGTGCCCAAAGCCTGTGTGTTGAAAGTTTGGCCCCCACAGGTGGCATTAATTGATAGGTGACGGGATCATGATGTCATCAATGGATGGTTTCCTAACTTTTAGGAAGTGGGGTATTGCGGAGGAAGCAGGTCACAGAGAATGTGCCTCAAAAGGGCGTATCTTGTTCCTGACTGCCCCTTGCCCCTCTCTTTGCTTCCTGGCCACCTGGGGTGAGCAGCTTTGAGCTACCTAGCCTTTCCACCATGACCTTCTGCCTCACCACAGGCACCACCTTCTAAGCAATGGCACCACCTCTGAAATCGTGAACCAGAACGACTCTGTCTTCCTGTAAGTTGTTTCTCCCGGGAATTTTGTCACGGTCATGGGAAACTGAGTAGTGTTATCTCATGTAAACACCTCCAGGCCGGGCGGCCACCATCCCTGTGGCACTGTGGAGTCTCCCGTTCAGCCCTTGCCCACTACACCAAACTCAGTCTTCCTTCTAAATCCCTTCCAGGTCCCTCCTCTCCTCATTCCTGTCACCTCCTCTGCCACGCAGGCCCTTTTTACCCAAAGCTCAGATGGTAACTGCCCCATATCCTCCTTAAACATGCCACTGTGTGCCCATTGTGCGCCCCAAATAAACATCACCCCAAATGACATTATTTTTCTCTTTTTCCATTTTTATGTGTGTATATGGAATGCATGTGGGGTGGGGCACATGTTAGGGGTGTGGGATGTGTGTGCGTGTGTGTGTGTGTGTGTGTGTGTGTGTGTGTGCAAATCATCCTCAATTTCTCTTCTACTTTATTCAGTGAGGCAGGGTCTCTCAATTAGATCTGGAGCTCACAAATACAACTAACCTTCCTAGCCAGCTTGACTGGGGATCCTTGGTCTCTGCTTTTGTAGGCTGCAATTACAGGCCGATCACCCTGTCCCCTGACATTTCTGTGGGTTCTGGGGCATTCAAACTCTGATCCTTAGACTAGCAGGGCAAGTGCTATAACCACTGAGCCATCTCCTCAGCCCCCTAAGGCATCTTCTTGATCCCTACCACTTTAACCTGCCTATCCTGTCTCAGGAAATGGCAAATCTCTTTCTCCAGGTCCTCAGGCCAGAGGCGATGGTCCTTCTCAATTGTTACAGGTCAGCCCAGTTTCTTCTGCCGAACTCAAGATAGAAATGATAAAGAACCAAGCCACAGCAACTGAGCACAGAGGAGCAGGGCCTGGGTGGAGGGCTCCAGTCCAGCTCGGACAATATGCATAAAGCTCATCTAGTCTGACAGACAGGGCGCAGGAGCAGCTTGCTTTTCGCACTTGGAACTGCACTAGGCACGATGATCTGCTCATGAACAGTGAGTTCATTTGTGTCTTCTTGCAGAAAGATGGCAGAGGGCTCATTACTGCCACCTTCGGAAGGTCATACATTGTTCGGAAACGGGCATTCTGTTCATGTGGGGGCTTTGAGAAATCCCATTATAAAACTTAAAGGAAGCAGATAGTGAAAAAGAACTATACCATTTTCTCAGTTAGAACAGAAAATTTGAGTTTCCAAGATTCATGGACCATGGGTCCCATGATGGGGCCTTTTTTACTCTGTCTCACAGTCACTCTCTTTGTCTGTTAACCCATCACAGGCCACTGTCTCTGGCTTCAGATATATAAAAGTATCCAGCCGGGCGGTGGTGGCGCACGCCTGTAATCCCAGCACTGGGGAGGCAGAGGCAGGTGGATCTCTGTGAGTTCGAGGCCAGCCTGGTCTACAGAGCTAGTCCAGGACAGGCTCCAACGCTACAGAGAAACCCTGTCTCGAAAAAAAACAAAAACAAAAACAAACAAACAAAAGTATCCAGAATGCATCTCTTACCATTTCTACCCCCTGTCTGGTACCGTCACACTGCGTGCACAGACATACCCCACTGTGGTGGTTTGGATGAGAGACGTAGACTCGTGTATCTGAGCATACCTTTAGGAGGCAGAGCCTTGCTGGAGGAAGTACATCATTGGGGATTGGATGTTGAGGTTTTATAGCATTGCTCGCTTCCTGTTCTCCCCCAGGTGATGATGAAAATGTGATCAGGTAGCTTCCTGCTGACTCTTTCACAGGGGTCAAATATCAGCTATCCTGAACATCAGATATTTACATTACAACTCATAACAGTAGCAAAATTACAGTTATGAAGTAGCAACAAAAATAATTTTGGTTGGGGGTCAGCACAACATGAGGAACTGTATTAAACTGTCACAGCGTTAGGAGGCTGAGAACCTCTGCTCTAGAGGAAACAATATCAGGCTGAGCCCAGAACATAAGGACAATGAAAGCTTGTGATTTTCTGGGGAGAAAGAATTCCAGGCAGAGGAAGGGACAAGTGCAGAGACCCTGCGGAGTGACGCCTCAAATGCTGGAGAGGAGTGTGGAGACCCGGAGAGCGGAGATAGCGGCACAGGAGTCCAGGACAGTGAAGTTCAGAAGGAGATGGGAACCAAGCTGGGTGGAGTACGGAGCTCACGTTAGGATTTAGGATTTTATTCTACAGGTGAGAGCAGCCACTGGGAGAGTTAATCATCGAAGTGACAAAGGGGTCACAAACCACGGGCTGAGAACCACTGCTCTAGAGGCCTTGGCTGATGGCTGCGTGGGAAACAGCACTCTCTCTCCCTCAGCTTTTCCTCCCTCCACGGCACTCACCACCAGCGGCCACATCGCACATTGATGGATTCACTGGTGAGTCACTGCCCTTGTAGAACCTTAGCTGTAGGTCACCAGGAATGTTTCTGGTTCTTTGTCATCTCCTTGAGACCCGTGTCAGGTGCATTCTGGTCATAACCACTTGAGCAATATTTGTTGAATGGATGAATGGAATAACTCATTCTAAAAATAACTCATTGTATCCAGTTCCTGCTCTGGCTACCACATTTTACAGATCGTCTCTCTTAAGCTTTAGAAAGATTCTTCCAGGTGACTACTCTTGTCTGCTCTGTGAAGTGAAGACAAGGAAGAAATTCAGAGAAAAAGAAAGGTTGCATCCATTTCCCAGGACCCAGAACCTGAAGGCGTCACTCAGGATGAAAACCTTAGCTCTGGTATCCATAAAACTCTATAGCAGTCTTGTTTTGATTCCAGCTCCAGGGTAAGAATCTGTCTGCCCTTGGACAGGGTTCTCCGTCTGCCCTTGGACAGGGAAGTCCCTGTCTGTAAACTTCACTGGCCCTCTGCTGCCTTCAGGACAAAGACTGACCTCCTTAGGCAGATTTCTTTTTGTTTTGTTTTTAAAATGTTTAAACATTGTATGTGTATGCATGTTTAACTTACATGTGTGTCTGTGCACCCCATGCATGGCTGGTGCCCAGGGAGGCCAAAGAAGGGTGCCAGATCCCTTGGGACTACAAGACAGCAGTTGTAAGCCATCACGTGTGGGCTAGGAATCAAATCTGGGTCCTCGAGAAGAGCAGCCAGTGCTCTTAACCTTGGAGGCACCCCTCCAGGCTTAGTCCAATCTCTTGTGCCGTCCTGACTTTATTCCCAGACACAGCCCTTGCTCTGTGAGGCACAGACCTCCCTAGAGGGTAGCTGTCCTATCAAAGGTCTCCTAACCCAGCTGACACCAGAATCCTCTTTTACAAACAGAGTCTGTTACACACTTGCAGTCAGTCAGATCGTCTGGGGTACAGAATTTATGTTATATGCCACAGTGAAGTCTTCTTTTTTTAATTTTCTAACCCTGAAGATCAGGATTAAGAAAGCAAAACTGTTTCAAACCTATGTGCTAAGTATTTTCTTATGGGGAAGCTTTCCCTCCCCGTTTAATTCACTCATTAAACAAATATTTATTGTATCCTTAACACCTCTGATACAGAAAAGGTTGTTGAAGCTGCAACGTGCAAGACTGTGTTTTCTAAAGGCTATGGCAACAACGTCTCCCATCCCGTAGTTCTTTTGCAGCATGATCTAGCTATTCACCCTTTAAGAGGTGGAACTGGGGCCAGTGCGATGGCTCAGCAGGTAAAGGTGCTTGCTGTGAAGCCTGAAGACCTGAGTGCAATCCCTGGGACTCATATGATGAAACTCACATGGTGGGACTCACTTACTCCCTGACTGCCTCAGGCATCCCAATGGCACATGCACACACTTGTATATGTGTGGGTAATAGCGCGCACACAAGCACACACACACACACACACACACACACACACACACACACAAATAAATGAATAACTAAAACTTTTTTGTGGGGGGAGGGAATTCTAGACAGGGTTTCTCTGTGTAGCCTTGGCTGTCCTGGATCTCCAACTGTAGACCAGGCTGGCCTTGAACTCACAGAGATACGCCTGCCTCTGCCTCCAGAGTGCTGGGATTAAAGGTGTGCCGCCGCCACTTCCCAGCTGTAAAACATTTTTTTCAAAAGGAAAACAGTTTTTGTTTGTTTGTTTGTTTAACAAGTAAAACTGATGTCTCCATTCCTAGAATCTTGGTGTGTCTTCTGCCTGTTTAGAGTCAGAGGCTAGGGCAGTAGGTCTGGAGTGTAGCTTGTTTACACTTGCCTGGCATATTCAAGACCCAATGTTTGAGCCCACACACTGGAAAAAAATAAAAACCTAATTCATTAAATATTCAAGACTTGATGGCTGGGATTAGCAATTAACAGTTCTCTAACACGACCACACATTAGAATCACTGTGACCTGTGCCTTTGAAACCTCATTAACCTATATGTCCTCTCGTTTACAAGAAGCAAGAGACCAGCAGGCATGGTGTAGCAGAGCTTTAATTCCAGCACTTGGAAAGCAGAGGCAGGCAGATCTCTGAGTTCAAGGCCACCCTGGTCTACAGGATGAGTTCCAGGATAGCCAGATGTACTCAGAGAAACCCTGTCTTGTCTAGAAAAATCACAAAAGAAGCAGGAGACCAGCTGTATGTGGAGCCTGGAGACAGAGGAGAGACGGTCAGTGGGGCAGAGGGTATCACAGGTGACTTGCTTGCTGTTGGAGGAGAGATGGTCAGTGGAATGGGGGTATCACAGGTGACTTGCTTGCTGTTGGAGGAGAGATGATCAGTGGGACGGGGGTATCACAGGTGACTTGCTTGCTGTTGGAGGAGAGATGGTCAGCAGAGCAGGGAGTAGCGCAGGTGACTTGCTTGCTGTTGGAACTCTTTCTGCTGAAAGCCCCAAGGATGAAAACACTGAGACACGGTGATCAAATGCTGAAGTCATGATTCATCACTCACAGGGAAATCATGAATCATCCATCGCTCGCAGAAAACCAGTTTCACACAAGGAGCCCTTGAGAAGTATGCCTGGCATGACAGGAAATTGATCAAGATGAAACTGGAAGAAGAGATGCCAGAAAAAGGAAGAGCAAAGCTCAGCTCTCCCCAACAGTTACCAGGTGGCATGGTTGCTCTACTGATGCCTATAAGGATGGTGTAGCCCCAAATACGATTCTCTTTAGGGGTGGTTTAGAAATGCAAATGAAGCAGATCCAACAATTGCTTTGGATCTGTCATCTGCCATGCTAACTGGCAGCTAATTGTCATCCATATGGTACCAGGGCTTAAGGCAAATGGGACCAGTGTCATTTTGAGTTTCTCCATCATTATTATTATTACTATTACTTTGCTTTTTCAAGACAGAGTTTCTCTGTCCTGGAACTCACTTTGTAGACCAGGCTGACCTTGAACTCACAGAGATCCATCTGCCTCTGTCTCCCAAGTGCTGGGCTCAAAGTTGGGCACTACCACCACCTAGCCTGAGTTTCTCCTTTATTCTGACTGTGATTTATTTGGGGAGAGAGACACTGGCTTTAAGAGAAAAGATAATTTGTAGAAACAAAATACATTTAAAGTCATTTGAAGGGATGGGGTGACAATTCGGCGGGTAAAGGGCATCTAGCCATGTAAGCAGAGGGACCAGAGTTCTGGTCCCCACACCCATGTGAGTGCTGGGCCTGTGTGGCAGCCTGCCTCTAATCTCTGGAGATGGAGACAAAGGACTCCACGGCAAGGTGGCCAGCTAAACTAACCAAATTGGCAAGCTATGGGCTCAAGTGAGAGACCCTGCTTCAATACCCAAGGTGGAGAGGACATATAGGTTAATGAGGTTTCAAAGGCACAGGTCACAGTGATTCTAATGTGTGGTCATGTTAGAGCTTGAGGAAGACACTGGACATGAACATCTGGCTTCTACTTGTTCTCCCATACACACATGCACCTGCACACACAGAGAGACTCATCACATGTAAACACTAATGCACACCATACTCATATCAAGTAACTAAATAAAATGAATAAACTCTCTATGGGAATGCCTCTTAATTAATTAAATCCACCCCCATAGAGTCCTGGAGAATCAGGAAACTTGTGGATGACTGGGAGGAGGAATTAAACTGCTGTGGAACAATCTTTGTGCACTGTAAATATGTATTGCTCTCATTGTTAATAAAAATGCTAATAAAAAATAATAAAATCGGCTGTTGGCTAGGCAGGATTTTCATGGCAGAGAGAATGCTGGGAAGAAGAAGGGCAGAATCAGAGGATTTGCCAGCCAGACACAGAGAGGAAACAGGAGGTACAAGATGAAATAAAGGCAACACCACATGGCAGGATGTAGATGAATACAAATGGGTTAATTTAAATGTAAGAGTTAGCTAGTAACCAGCCTGAGCTATTGGCTGAGCATTTATAATCAATATAAAGTCTCTGTATGGGTTATTTGGAAAGCGGCTGGTGGGACAGAGCTGATTGGCGGCTACAACTGCCTTCAGTAACTTCTGTGATTAAAACTGCTTCTGAGACTGGAATAGAAAAGGAAAAAACCAAAGCTTTAATCCTGAGCCTCAGTAGAGCAAGAGACCATGCGGAATCTGAGGCTACATCACCCCAACAGAATAGTCAGCCCTGGAAGACATGACCCAAAGAACGAAAAGAGACTAATTCAGTTGGTGTAGCATGAATTGTTAGAAGATCTTATTAAAAACAAAAACAAAAACAAAAAAAAAAAAAAAAAACCAGTGCCGGTTATTGGGGTGAATGCTGGAAGATCAGAGAAGCAGAACAAGCTACAGTTACCTCACCTTGCCAATTCCTCAGCTGATCCTGTTTCCTCAGACTGGAAGCCTCTGTATCCTCATCCAAATGGATCTCAGCTGAACTGCTGCTTAAAAGCCTAGAAGCTTAACCAGGCTCTAGTTCCTCATTCTCACACCTTATATACCTTTCTGCTTCCTGCCATCACTTCCTGAGATTAAAGG
Source organism: Peromyscus nudipes (assembly GCA_902168325.1). Classification (NCBI taxonomy): domain Eukaryota; kingdom Metazoa; phylum Chordata; class Mammalia; order Rodentia; family Cricetidae; genus Peromyscus; species Peromyscus nudipes. The sequence goes on from CABHPH010138098.1 coordinate 33,038, forward strand.
CTCTTGTTACCATGCCTGGCTGTTTCCAGTGTGGCTTTGAACTCACAGAGATCCAGACGGATCTCTGCCTCTGGAATGCTAGGATTAAAGGTGTGTGTGCCACCATTTTCTGGCCTCTATATCTAGTGGCTGTTCTGTTCTCTGACCCCAGATAAGTTTATTAGGGTGCACAGTATTTTGGGGAACACAATATCACCACAAGTTGGACATAATTTTTTTGGTTTGTTTTGGTTTTGGGGTTTTTTTTTGTTTGTTTGTTTTTGGTTTGTATTTTGAGACAGGGTTTCTCTGTGTAGTCCTGTCTGTCCTGAAACTTGCTCTGTAGACCAGGCTGGCCTTGAACTCACAGAAATCTGCCTTCCTCAGCTTCCCGAGTGCTTGGATTAAAGAAGTGTGCCACCACCGCCTGGCATTTGAACATAATTTTTCCAAACTGTTATATGTCACCACATTCTGGGGTGTCTCATTGCACAGCCATAAATACAACCGAGATAAACCAGATAAGATCTCTGCTCCCATGGACCACATACCCATGAAGATCAGCAAATAAAATACTGTGTGAGATCAGCATCGTTGCCACGGGTAAATGCCGTAAAGAAAACAAACTGAGTCATATTACTGTAAGTTGGGGGTGAAAAATCCAGGAAAGGAATCTCTGAGAGGGTGACATTTGATCTGAGCCCCAAATAAACACACAACCATCTAGGGAGGGGCTGCGTGTTACAGAAAAAGGATAAAAACAAGTCCAAAATCTTCCAGGCTGCAGAGGCAGCAAGAAACAAGGGTGGCTGGAAGAGAGAGACAGAAGACGAAATTGAGAACGAGGGAGGGACGAGGCTGTGTAGGGCTCTGAGGGCCGTGTCTACACGCAATGGGAAGTCACAGGCCAGTTTCAACTGAGAAGTGAGGTTACAGAATCGTCCAGTTCGTAAGTTTTGAAAATCATATGATTGCGCTAAAGAATGAATTACAAGAGAGAATTGACACAGGAGGAGAATCGTAAGGAGCTTTTGGTTGTTGCCTTTAGCACAGGATTGATGGTAATGAGCCTTTTCATTGGCCAAAGGATCAGGAAGTATTTGGTGCTGGTCAGTCTGTTACATCTAGAAGACGGATCTGACTGTATTGGACTGCCACCCTAAGATGAAGTTACAAGGATGTGGTTGCTTATTTGTGTGTTACCAATGTGCCAATTCATCCTCTTAGCCTTTCCTGTGATGAAGCATGCTGGGGACCGATGAGATTTCCTATGCCCAAGAGTGATGTGGGAGTTTTTAAATGCAAGTACAATGATTTGAGAGGCGAAGGCTAAGGAATAGGGGTGGGGCTCGATTGGTAGATTGCTTGCTTAGCATGCACGAGGCCCAGGGTCGCATCTGCAGCATTATACAAACCAGGTGTGGTACTCGCCTGCATCGTAAGCAGGAAGCTATGAACTTCAAAGTGAATTACGTAGAGAGCTGGAGGCTAGCCAGAGATATATGAGACATTGCCAGAGAGAGAGAAAGAGAGGGAGGTAGGGAGGAAGGGAAGGAAGGAGGGATGGAGGGAGAGAGGGAGAGAAAGAGAGAGACAGAGAGAAAGAGAGGGAGAGAGGGAGACAGAGAGAGAGAGAGGGAGAGGGAGAAGGAGAAGAAGAGAGAGAGAGGGAGGGAGGGAGACAATGTCTCCCCTTTCCTTGACTCAAGGTTTGTGACTGCTTAGCTTAGTACAAGTGACCCTAAGTGACTCTGAGCTAACTCACAAAAGCTCACAAAAGGGCAGTTCCTACTCTTCTCACCGGAACACTAGTTCTTGGGACCTGAGCCTGCATGGAATTAGTCTAAAGAAGCCCGACAGCTCCCGCCGAGCCCTGTCTTCCCATCACCCCAGTGCTGGTGCCAGGCACATGCCTGAAGAAGATGCTAAAGGATTCCAGGCGGAGCTACCGAGCCCTCATAGCTGTTGGAGTTTTCCCAGGCAGAGGAGCTAAGCCATTGCCACTGTGCCTTTCCCAAATGCTCACCTTAGACCCATTAGCAGGACAAACAGTGCTGTGTGACACTGGTTTTAGGGTAACACCCCATGAAAATAGGTAAGAGAGGGGTTGGGGATTTAGCTCAGTGGTACAGCGCTTGCCTAGAAAGCACAAGGCCCTGGGCTCAGTCCTCAGCTCTGGGTGAAAAAAGAAAAAGGTAAGAGACTGAAGTTTAGGTCTTGGGGTCTTGAGTTTAGCTCTTCTTTTTTTTTTATTTTTTTATTTTTTTTTTTTTTTGGTTTTTTGAGACAGGGTTTCTCTGTGTAGCTTTGGAGCCTTTCCTGGAACTCACTCTGTAGACCAGGTTGGCCTTGAACTCACAGAGATCCACCTGCCTCTGCCTCCCGAGTGCTGGGATTAAAGGCGTGCGCCACCACCGCTGGCTCAGTTCTACTTTCTAGCTCTATCGCCCTTGGCCAGTTATTTGAGCTCCCTAGGCCTCAGTTTCTTCTTCTGGCCTTATAAGGTCAATAAATAATGAGTTGTTTTTTTCAAAGCAATCAAACGGTATCTCACACTTGATTAATAGCTTTTGTCTAAAGGCATGGTAGGGGCTGGAGAGAAGGCTCATCAGGTGAGAAGGTACTTGCCACCACCAGGTCTGACACCCTGAGTACCCTGGGAACCCCCATGGTGAAAGAGAGCACTGACACCCAAAAGTTGTCCTCTGACCTCCGCCTGAGGTGGCACAGGTGGATGAACACACACACATACACATAAATGAACAAATGAACAAATAAATGTGACTTTAAAAATACAAATCAAAAAGCTTGTAAATGTCCCGTGTCCCTTCTTGGCCTGGCTTCCTCCAAGCCCTCATCCGCCTGCAATGCAGGTGCCTCGGGCCTAGACCTAAGATACTTGTTCATACACAGCCGACCAGTTCACAGTGCCCGGGACATATTTTTTTCTTTGTATTGACTTCTGGCTCTGTCTCCAGGGGACACAGATTAATAGATAGTCCCAGGCACCCAATTGCTACTCTTCTTAGCATCATACTCCTTGAACTTTCCCCTCCAAAGTTTGTGTACTGAAACCTTAAGTAGAGCCTTAAAAGATATTACATTGGCTGGCAAGATGGCTCAGCTTGCTCCACAAGCCTAGAAACCTGAGCGCCATCCTCAGAACCCACAAAAAAGCGGACGTAATCAACTTGACAAAATTGTCCTCTGTCTTCCACGTGTACATTGTGGCATGAGCCACACATATACATCATACATATGCAATAATAGTAATAAATACTTTTTAAAAGGAGTAAGTCATTAAGATGGATCAACGCAGCCAGGCGGTGGAGGCACATGCCTGTAATCCCAGCACTCAGGAGGCAGAGGCAGGAGGAGCTTTTATTTTGAGACCAGCCTGGTCCACAGAGCGAGTTCCAGGACAGCCAGACTCACTCCCTGGACTCACTCCCCCTTCCATTTCCTGCCATGAGCTGAAGCAGCAACCAAACGCAGCTGTCTGATCTTAGACTTTTCCATTGTCCAGAATTGTGAGCCAAGACAACACTCTTCTCTTTATAAACTACTCACTCTCTGTAAACTAACAGACACCTGCAAATAAATAAATAAATAAATAAATAAATAAATAAATAAATAAATAAATAAATAAA
>CABHPH010138099.1:0-23345 GCA_902168325.1 Peromyscus nudipes
AGGCCCCTTGTCCTCAACTGTGTGAGAATAATAGATGGAGACAGACTTGCACCGGTAGATCATCAGTGTCATACTTCAGACAGGCTGAGAGTTGGGAGCTTAAGAGATGCTCTGATGGGCTAAATACTCCTTTTAGGGCTTGTTTTGTGTAGAGATCCAGCAGTCTCCGGGAAAGTGGCAAGGATGGTCAATGTATGAGGAGGAGTGGAGGGACTAGGTGATGGTGTGTTCTCAAACTACCTAACAACCAGTGCGTTCATGTTGACTTTGTGACAGCTGAGTTTGGTACTCATTTGCTCCATTTATAAATGAGTGTTCAGGGGCCGGGGAGACTGTTCAGTCAGTAAAGTGCCTGCTATGTGGGCAGGAGGATTAAAACCTGTTAAAAAGAGCTTTATGTGGTGGTGTGCTCCTGCAATGCCAGAGCTGGAAGGCAGAGACAGGTGAGATTGGTAACACCCAATGGCCTAGTCGGTGAACTCCAGGCGGATGAGAGACCTTGTCTCTAAAAACAAGTGGGTGCCTCTTAAGAAGTGACATTAAGGTTGACCTTTGGCCTCCATGCTTACATGTATACATGTGCATGTGTACCTGTACACATGTGTGCATATGCTCATATACCACACACACACACACACACAGAAAGAGAGAGAGAGAGAGAGAGAGAGAGAGAGAGAGAGAGAGAGAGATCCAGACATTTCTATCACTATAATTCTAGGTTGCTGCTTATTTTAACTTCACCAGAGTTTGTTTCTGCAGCTGTCACTGAGCCTAACTTCAGGGATGTGTGCGTCACCCTAGGGCAGGTGGAACATGTAAAGAAGACTTTGATAGGATTCTGCTCAGCTCCAGGCTCTGGATTTACATGACTGACAGCACATGTGGGCGGGTTCAACACTGCTACTGACATTGCAAAGGGTTGTTATGTACTGCTTTTAATCTGACCAAGTTGCATTTCATCATTGGTTGCTGCTATAAAATAATAATAAAAAAAATCCTGCTGTGGATATCGCTGGAAAACTTCAGCTATAAAATCCTGCCAAACAGTGACTCCTAATCAGTCATCTTAAAGAACACCTTGTCAATCACAGTTCAACACTTACTCCCAGTGACCAAACTGGGGAGTCTTCAAATGAAAACAGAAGTTGTTTAATAGTTATCTGGACATGGTTTCTTCTAAGTTAGTATTCAGTTTTTGATGACTTTACCTAATAGAAGGGATGAAATAGAATTAGTGGAGTTTAATCGTTAAACAGACACATGTTGATAAAGCATATAAAGGACATTGTCAGCCATTTGGTATTATTTGGGTTAGTGTAGCAGTATTTCATAGCCCTATAAACACAACAAAATGCATGCAGAAGACAGTTGTTTTCATTGTTCTAGAACATCCAGTTATGACGTATGACTAAAGGCTGGCTGTTGCTCATCACAACTTGTGATACAATTGAAGACAAGCATCCCTACTTCCTCATAGCCTCCCATTTCTCCACGAGGGAGCAGGGTGTGTAGCAAGATCAAACAACTGGGCTTCGTGGTTGCATGTACCCAGGGGGAATGACTGGGCTCCAGAGGGATTTGTGTGCCTGCAATCAGAGCCTGAGCACTTCCCCTCCTCAATCCCTTTGGAATTTCTCAGCTGCAGCCATCAGTCCAAGGGGTTAGCTGAGCCCACATGAAGCACAGCAAATTGCTTCTGTTCATTACCACCCCTTACTTCCGGCTACGGTTCTGAAAAGCCAATGGAATTGTGAGCCCTGGCTGACTTTCTAACCATTGCTCTCTGCTGCCCCGCTTCTACCCGCTCCTTCATCTGGCACCAGCGACTGTTGTCTATGCCTGTAGAATGAAACACTTGCAAACTTAACTCTCACGACCACACTTGCTGTCTACCACTCTAGATACACAGCAAGTGTGGTTGTTTAGTCAGTATTTTGTTTCTCAAAGAATCATGGTGCTTGAAGGTAGCAAAGTTCTGGACAGTCCTTCCATGTTGCAAATAACAGGTATACAATTCTGTCAAACTTAACAACAGCAAGGTATCAGAGTCTGATTTTCTAGCCAGGATTCTGCTGTTTCCTCATTTCAAAGATGGCTGAAATCAGTATTCCTGGTGGCAGTTCTGAATCAAGGTACCATGTGTCAGTGGAAATACCTGAAAAGATTTCATAGACTAAAATTAGTCAATAGGAAGACACACATAATCTCAGCAGATCTGGTCTGTTTTAAGATTTGCTGTGACACACTGACTGCAATATCTTACCACGTTATTATCTGCTCAGTGGGTAGAAACTCATAACTGTATTCATGAAACCGGCCTCCAGTTGCTCTATATACCAAATACAAAAAAAATAGTGTTCTCTAACGGCCGGTGCAGCTCGTCTTACAAAAAGCGACATCCTCTGCAGGGGATTTAATCGGTATTAACATGCCAGTGTTCTCTTACTGCTTCCAAGGCTGACACCTGATGCCTGTGTCGATAACAGGGGAGTTTCCTTGTACTGAGCGGTGTGTACAAGTAGCATCAGCACTTTCTTTTATTCTACAAGGCTCCAATTTGGGGACTGCCTGCTGCCCTTTGACTAGGCCTATTTGCCCCCCATATCCGTCTAAACCCACCAGCTGGATTCGCCTTGTCAAATGTTACCTCTAGTCCCTTTCTTTTGTCCCCACCTTCCTTTATCACCATGGGCCTTGAATTCTGTGGGAGACTCATAACTGACCCTCCTGCCCTGTTAGTTTTCCCACCACATGGCTTTCTTGAGATCCTCATCTGGCCAGTGGATATTTAGTTCCTTCCTGTTACCTCCCGGAGAATTTCCTAATATCTTCAGGTACCTGTGCCGATTGTCCTCATCCAGCCCTATTTCAGCTGTGAGTCCTCAGTCAGTGACGACATGGTCAGCTGTAGTGCTCAGGGCTAGGTGTGTTTGCTGCTGTCTTACTCCATGCTGTCTCGTCCCTTTACATACTGCTTCTGAGTCAAGTGAAGGTGTCTCCTCTCGGATGGGCTGCTTCTCCTCTGTTCTGTGGGTGACTGCTGTATGACCGTTGCCGTTTGCAGCATGATACTGTTAGGTAGAAGCTAACGTTATTCTTTTGGTCCTCCCAGGAAGAAACCAAATGTTCACATGCAGTGCATTAGCATGAACCACTCACTGCTCGACTTCCAATGTTTTAATAGTCAAGAGTTGCTTTAGATGTGCCCACGTTTATTTCAGCATGATATATTCAGAGAACAGTAACTTTCAGTCAGATGTCTAGGGGATTTATTATATCCATAGTAATCCTTTCTCACAACTAGTATTAACAACTGACTTCAAAGCCTATCAGCAGAATTTAGCAGTTCCTTAATAATGATTGTATAATGAGGTGTCTGCTCATGGGAGATGACTGAACCTGATTAGGTCATATATATTCACAAATATACATGTGGATGGAATATAGGTCATGTCAAAATGGATTAAGGTCCCAATTTCTTCATTTTCATTACCATTCAAATAGAGATAACGATAAAAATATAGGTGAAAATGTATTCTGTTGAACATAATTTACACAATAACTGTTTTAGAAACTTACTTTTTGTATATTTCCTAATCATCTCAATTATGGTGGTTTCTTTTATGTTTTAAAAGATAACCAAAAAGCCTACCTATTTACCACTCTAGTTGGCAGTGTGAACCTGGGAGAGTGGGGCCTAAAATGAGGCAGATTAAAGTCTCATGCAATAGCCAACTTTATTTAGAGCATCAGACAGTGTATACTCTGAGGGTTACAAAGAGTCACCGGAGTAAAGTGTACACTCGCAAAGACAAGCTACGCATGGCAAGAACATGGTTTTCCATCAGGCACATGAATAACAACAGCTGAGGGAACTCAGGCCTTTCTACACCTGGGAGGAGGAGAAAAACACATTCCAAGAACAGTTCTGTGTTTTGAAGAAGCTGAGGTCACAAGACTCTTGTCTTGTTTTCTTGGAGTGTTCTCACAAGCTCCCAGAATTCTCACAGGACTCCATTCTTGGACCGTGTTCTGACACCTACCTATTGCTAAATTTAAAAACCAGGAAGGAGAGGGGGGCTCAGACACCATTACAATTGCTTCTGTATTTACTGTAATATTTTCTTTACATGTTTTTTTTCCCCTCTAATGTCACAGGGCATTGTAGTACAACAACCTAGTAACCTGAAAAGAACTTGAATTACTATCTACCTCCATTGTGGATCTGGTTTATTCTTTGTCTTTACAAATCCTTTAAAATACTTGTCAGCCACCACAGATTCCACTAAAAACATGTAAGCTAAAAAGCTCCTTTAATTCTTTTTCCTGTGACCTTGGTAGCTAATCTTTTAAAAATATGGCTGTTCATGGCCACGTGGCCACCCTTGTTAGGTGGTTGGTAATCTTACAAAGATGCATTCCTGCTTGATGCATGCCTGCTTGATGCATGCCTGCTTCCTGCTCCGATGTCCTGATGTCTTGCAGCTCTCTCCCCTGCAAATAGAAACTCAAAGAAAAAAGCTGTCATGATGAATCCCCTGCAGGATCACGGGGCAAACCACTCTAGTAGCTTAATAATGAAACACGTTATGTGTGGGGACAGAATGATAGAAAAAACAACTGTGCTCCGTCAGCCCCACTCCAGTCGACGGAGCTGCAGTGTCAGGTTATCTACAGTGGAGCAGTTTCCAGCGGAGGCTCCATAGTTATTGTCTAAATATTAGAAACAGCAATCATTGACTGGAATTCCGTGTCTGGGTGGAAAGAATCTATACTCAAACCTAGATGGTTGCTTGCACAGGGCTTAGAAATCTCTTTCAGTTGTGTAATCATTTCTAGTATGTTCTTCTGAGTCTCTCCAGTTGTTAGGGTGTGTGTGTGTGTGTGTGTGTGTGTGTGTGTGTGTGTGTGTTCATGTTTCTAGCTATAGAATCACTTGATTCTGGATCAACATGAAATGCTTTGACCAAACTGAGGTTAGACTGGAGTGGCTGGTGGAAAGTCTGGGAGAATGGAACCACCGACCTCTGTCTAGAAGAGAAACAGATCAGAAATGGAAGTCCTCTCACCGGAAAGCGTGAGAACTGCACTGGCCGCAGCGATGGCATGTCCCCTGCACTCACTTAAAACATTTAAATGGCAGTTATTAAATCCCTACTTTATTTGCAAATGACTAGGGAAAGCAAGAGTCATACTTCTGATGGTTTTGTGAAAAGGATAAAAATTCCCTTTGCCAGAAAAGAAACATTGCTGTTTAAGAACTCACCTAATAAGTGTGCTCTGGAATAACTGCTCCATTTTCTTCTAGACTGGTGACTTCTAGACTGTTCTGATACTCCTCCAAGAATGTATTATATTTGACATTTAAAGGCTACATATGTATTTGACCTCTCAGTTGACCTTTAACTACTACTGTTAATGAATCTACAATTATTAGAGAGTGTTCTTTTCCTTTCTCTTAACACCTCCCATGGGTCGCATTTGTTTGGGAAGGTAGAGATCAAACCCAGGATCTTGGGCATGTAATGTAGGGCAAGCACTCTGCCACTGAACTATATTCCCACGAATTAAACAAAACAAAACAAAAAACTATCTTCAATGAACAAAATTTCTTTATATATTTTAGGTTTTAGTTTTATATGGGATTATGAAAATATTCCTATAAAAGTTTGAAAATAACACTTTTTTAAAAAATCCACAAAATTAAATATTGGTATTTTTTATTTTAAAAAGTTCTCTGAGCACTTTGAAAGAACAACTTTTCTTACCATAAAGGACCATTTTACACTGTAAATGTTCACAACTTATTAGAAACATATGACCTACTTAGGGCATAAAAATAGAAGCTTTGCGGCATCGCGTTGGTTGTTTATGAGTAAAGTACAGCCAGTTGCTGTGGTTCATACTCTAATCCTAGCGTTTAGGAGGTTGAGGCAAGAGCCTGGGCATTCATGGCCAGCCTGGGCTATGTAGCACATTCCAAGTCAGCCTATATAGCCTGACACTATCTCAAATGAAAACCAAGCAAAACTACCCTAAAATACAGTGAACAATTGTGCTGACAGATTATTGATTTATGTATTTTTATTAGTCTAATGATGTATAAGAATGGAGTCCTTAAAACTGGTGGGCTAAAATCTTGGGAAGTAAATACATAAGTATCACGAAAGAACTGTTTATTTAAATCTTTGACCTACTGTGAAGTAAGACAGCATGTACCAAATAGACCATGGGTCGTATTCTTTCCAGGCTTAATGAAGCAAGCAACTCTGGGCCAATTGCCAGTGATGACCTTTGACTGCTCACTCATGGTAATAGGGACTAAGAATAAACCTTAATAGCCAGCCTCCAAGACACAAGGCAGGATGGTGACAAAGTGAAGCATCCTGGGAAGTTTCTGCCGGTTGTGTCCAGCCTCTCAAGTCTGTAGAGTGTGGTTTAACAATGAGCAGCAACAGGACAGGTCACAGTACCGAGTGTGGAGTGAAGGGCCCCTTGCCTGCTGTGGGGGGACTTGTACAGAGCACATACTGAAATGTGGATCTCTATAAACTCACTTTAGCTGATAAACTTTTGACTCCAAACAGTTGCAACTCAGTTTGGCAAGCAGGGTGCTCTGACTGCCAAGCACAGAATGGAACTGTTTAGGTTACATGTGAACTTCTGAGTATGTTGTAACAGAGACATTTTATGATCACAGAGGGCATGCATTTTAGTCAGGATTCTTCTGTCAGGCATTTGCTGTGTAAACCTCTTGATGCTAATTGTGGAACGAAAAGCTTTGGGCCACCTTGAAGGAATTTGAGGCATCAAGTAAGCAAGCAGGTGGGAGGCCTGTGGGGAAGATTCTGAAATTGATCTGTGTCTGCTTGTAAGGTTAATCCAAAGATCTGAAGGTAAACCTGGTTTAGGCTGCTGAAGATGGAGAGGGTGGTTCAAGCAGGATGACCCACTGTCTCCCGTGTGGATAGGCAGGTGCTTCCCTACCAACAGCTGCAGCTGTTAGAGTCCTAGTCCAGGGAGGAACATCCCAGTGTGCCTGGAGGAGCATCCCAGTGTGCCTGGAGGAGCATCCCAGCGTGCCTGGAGGAGCATCCTAGAGTGCACTCATGTCTCCTGCAGGCCTCTCTCCTCCCACGTGATTGTGCCAGGAGGCCTTCTGCATCTGTGAGGTCCTTCCTGCTCGTTCCCTCTCTGACCAGTGGCTCAGTCTCCAGCTCTTCCCTTTGCGTTGACATCTCCATTTTTCTGCCTGCAGAAGTTTAAATAAGAGAATCTGTTTGCAGGCTGTTTGCCCACAGATATTGGTCAGGGTATTTTTATGTGTTGTCTCTAATGTACTTTGAGAGTCCTCACGCTTCTGGAAACTATACTTCTAAGATGTACTTGTTCATAAGAGGTAAAAGTTTTTATGAAATACAAATAAATCCATGTTAAAAAAAAATCTTCTCGGAGCACCCAAAAAGATTTTTTAAGCTTCATTTTGAAACACTGACAGGAGAGGAGAAGAGTAAACAGATGCAAGAAAGAAGGCTCAGAATAGGTGAGGCTGGTGATTTCATGAAATGAGAGAGTTTTGCTCTAGCAATTGCCTACCCTGAGACCACAGGAAGGCACATAGACATGTCTAGACTCACATCTAGTAACACAGCAGAGCCTTTTAGTGCCTGTTAGGAGTGTTCAAACAATATTAGTCTTGTGGGCTGGTCTTAGTCAGGGTTTCTATTGCTGTGATGAAACATCGTGACCAAAAGCAACTTGAGGAGGAAGGGGTTTATTTGGCTTAGGCTTCCACATTATATGTAGTCCGTCACTGAAGGAAGTCTGGGCAGGAACTCAAGTACAGCAGGACCCTGCGAGCAGGCGCTGATGCACACGCCCTGGAGAGGTGCTGCTTACTGGCTTGCTCCTCATGGCTTGCTCAGCCTGCTTTCTTAGAGAACTCAGGACCACCAGCCCAGGGATGGCACCACCCACCATGGGCTGGGCCCTAACACATCAATCACTAATTAAGAAAATGCCTTACAGGCTTACCCACAGCCCAGCCTCATGGCATTTTCTCAACCTAGGCTCCCTCCTCTCAAATGACTCTAGCTTGTGTCAAGTTGACATAAACTAGCCAGGCCAGCCAGGAAAACTGGCTTATTCTCAGAGCCTTTGCTGTGACGTTGATGAGCTGGGTCTGCCCACAGCTGGATTTCTACACACTGGCTTAAAAAGCATTAGCATTATGGATATCTTTTTAAAACCAATTTCTGTCTCGTCTCAGACTATGTGTATTACAGTTTTGCAGAGGTTGTAAGATCTCACCGAGGCATGAGTCATATTCATTGTCGTGGGTCTACTAATCCTGAAGAATCATCAGGCCTTGTTGTCTACCTGGGTTTTAGGTGATTCATTCTTCATCTCCCCAAGTCTCTGCTTGGAGGTTTCCCTTGCTTTGTTTCTGTTTCTCCCCATTCATGTTTGTGAACCCACTTCCTTTTGCAGAGACTTGACTTTCTGCTGATAGAAGCCACTGAAAATTCTCTTGCAAGGCTCTCTCCGAATTCAGTAAATAAGCATCATTTTTCCAGTGTCTCTTCCATCTCCTGCTTGACTGGTACTTCATCACTTAGTTTGCAGTGGAAATAGTTACTAGTTTTTAAGACTATTTCTATCAAGACAATTAGAGTCAACTTCTTGAATAGGTATTGCTTATTAAAATGTAAAGCACAATGTAAGTTAATTTAACAATTCAAGAGTTCCATGGGATTGGTGCTTTATTAGTATTGTTCCCATTCTTTTTAAATTTTTATTTATGAATTTCATACCTGTATGTATTGAAATAGGATAATCTCTAACCCCCATATTCCCTGAAAATCCCTGTATATCCTCCATCATGCCCTCCTTTCAACTGCATTTTTTAAAATAACCCACTAAGTATAGTTAGAGCGCCCTTAAGTGCATGGATATGGGCCACCTGCTGGAACATAGGAAACATATCAGTTGCCACATCTCCAATAAAGAATTATTCTTTCTCTCAGAAACTATCCATAGTCCATAGCTCCTCAGTAAGGGTGGGGCCTGGAGATGGTCTGCCCTCTCTATGTCCCTCTACAGTGGGATTTTGGCTGGCTTGGGCTTGTGCAGGTCACCATAGCTGCTATGAGTTCCTTATTGCAATGGCTGTCAGGGCCAGAAAACAGCATTTTCCTTTGCCTCCATCCTCTGGTTCTTAAAATCTTCTAATATTTTCTTCTGCCATGTCCCCCCAACAATGGTGGTGGTGGGGCTAATATAGATGTCCTAATTTTAGGGCTGAACATTGAGTCTCTTATTGACTGCTGTCCACTGAAAAAGACTCTTTCTGAGCGAAGTTAAGAGTAGTCAAGATCTATGGGTATAAACATAAATATTTAGAAGGTATTTTGGCATGGACATTTAGCAAAATAATAATAGCAGGTTAGACCTTAGTGCCTAAGAACTCCCCAGCCATGGGCTTTTGATCAGAATTATAGTACTAGGTATGAAATTCCCCTCCTGTGCAGCATGACTCAGATCCAATCAGAAAGTGATTAATTATCCCATAATTATTATGCCACTTGTCTTAGGGTTGTTGTTGCTATGAAGAGACATCATGACCACAGCAACTCATAAAGAAAACATTTAATTGGGGCGGCTTGCTTACAGTTTCAGAGGTTCAGTTCATTATCATCATGACAGGGAGAATGGCAGACATGGTGCTGGAGCTGAGAGTCCTTACATCTTGACAGGCAGGCAACAAGAAGTCAACTGACCGTCACACTGAGTGAAGCTTGAGAACATGACCTCAAAGCCCACCCCCACAGTGACACACTTCCTCCAACAAGACCACACCTACTCCAACAAGGCCACACCTCCTAATAGTGCCATTCTCTTTGGGGACCATTTTCTTTCAAACCACCACACCGCTATTGTACTAGTTGGCACAATAAATATTGCAGCATTGATGGTCCCGCATTGGGTAATACCATTGATGTCTTCTTCCCCTCAGCAGCCTGCATAGCACCTTCCAGTACTATGCAAGCTAGCCCAGCACAGAGCCTGTTTCCTGGTCAGTTTGAGATTGATGTCTCTGTATCCTGCAGCCAAAGCATGTGGTGTCTTCAGCAGTAGGGTCTTATTTTGTAGTTATGGTGGGTAACCAACAACAATGGCAAGAGCCTGTCTGTGGCACGAATCTTAAAAGGTCTTACTAATAAAAACAAACCTGGGAGCCAGGTATTGGGATGAATTCTGAAAGATCAGAGAAGCAGAGCAAGTCACAGCTTAACCTCAATAACTTCTCAGCTAATCCTGTTTCCTCAAACTGGAAGCTTCTGAGTCCTCATCTGAATGGATCTCAGCTGATCTGCTCCTAAAAGCCTAAAAGCTTAAAAGGGGCTCTATTTCCTGGTCCTCACGCCTTATATACCTTTCTGCTTCCTGCCATCACTTCCTGGGATTAAAGGTGTGTGTCACCATGCCTGGCTGTTTCCAGTATGGCCTTGAACTCACAGAGATACGGATGGATCTCTGCCTCCGGAATGCTAGGATTAAAGGCGTGTGCTACCATTTCCTAACCTCTATGTTTAATATAGCAGCTGTTCTGTTCTCTGACCCCCAGATAAGTTTATTGGGGTGCACAATATATCAACCACACATGTATTGTTCTGGAGACCTCTGGGGCTTCCCTGACAAATTTCTTGTAAAGAGATATCCCACACTGGATGCTTACCTCTCACCACACCAAAACTGAACTCCAGGTTCAAGAACCTCAACGTAAGACCTGATACTCAGAAGTTTCTAGAAGAAAAGGTAGGGAGCACACATCAACGTGCAGGCACGGATAAGGAGAACTGTCTGAATAAAACTCCAGTAGCAAAGGAAATATGACCAACAGTTGACAGATGAGATCTTGGGAAACCTAAAGCCTGTGTACAGCAGAGGAAATAGTGAGATGAGTGAATAGGCAGCCAACAGAAAATCTTTTCCAGATAGTCACCTGATAGATTAGTGTCTAAAATATACAAAGAACTAAACAAACCTAAGCCATAAGAAAATAACCAAATTTAAAGATGGACTATGAAACTAAACAAAAAATGTCCAAAGAAGAAATACAGATGACTAGGAAACCCTTTAGAAAGTGTTCAACATCTTTAGCCATCAGAGAGCTGCAAATCAAAACTTCTTTAAGATTCCATCCCATCCCAGGAGCAATGGCCATCATCAGGGACAGAAATGACAAGTGCTGGCGTGACATGGGGCAAGAGGAACTGTTGATAGGCGTGTAAACGAGTTCGACCACTCTAGAAGTCAGTCTGGAGGCTTCTCAAAAGCTAGAACTGGAACTGCCATATGACCCAGCTGTACCATTCCTGGGCAAATACACAACAGTCTGTATCCTACTGTACAGACACTTAGACATCCACACTCACTGCTGTTCTAGTCACAGTAGCTAGCAAACAGAATCAGCCTAAATGTTCATTAACAGACGAATGGGTAAGAAAAATGGGGCATGGATACACAGTGGAATATTACTCAACTGTCAAGAAAAATGGAATCATGAAATTTGCAGATAAATAGATAGGACTGGGAAAAAAGATACTGAGTGAAGTAACTCAGAAAGACAAACACTCCATCTTCTCTCTCATATACAGATCTTCATTTCAAGTATTGTATTTTGCATATTAAGTTGGAGCATAAGTTGCGGTGTGAAAACTAGAAAGAGATCTGGGGGGATCATGTGAGGGGAGGAAGGTGGTGTGTTACGGGAAAGTAGGAAGGTGGAAGTGTGACAGGGAAGGGTGTGGAGTATGGAGGAAATCAGGGGGTGTAAAGGACAGAGCTAACCCAAAGGAAGACGGCACGAAAAAACATATGGGAGGCTACAATTCAATATTTTCCCAGTTATGGGATAACAGGACACATGTAAGAAGAAGGAAGAGGGGTAATAGTAAGTGTTAAGAGATTCAGCAGGACTGGGGGTGGGGAATTAGGGAGAAGAGGGTAGTGGGCGGGTTAGCTAAAATAAGGATGTATGAAGAAGCCTTATGGAAACCTAATTATTAAGCTAATTTCAAAATGAAACTTTTAACAGCAACAAAAACAGCAAAGGAGTTTGAACAAAGTTATCCTGTGTGGGTGGACAAGGTCACTGTCTTTTGTTAGTTCTCCCCTCCTCCAACACCGCTTTGGTTTTTTTTGAGACAGGGTTTCTCTGTGTAGCCTTGGTTGTCCTGGAACTTGCTCTGTAGACCAGGCTGGCCTCGAACTCACAGAGATCCGCTGGCCTCTGCCTCTGCCTCCTGAGTGCTGGGATTAAAGACATGCGCCACCGCCGCCTAGTTTGTCAGCTCTTACCAGTAGTTTGTCTGGGCGTTTTCATCTTCTCTCTCAGCTGCTCTGCCGTTGTTCATTGTCCAATCCGTCTCTCACATTCTGTTTTTCACTTTGGTTTTGATCTTAAATTTAGAGGCAAGCCCAGTGTTTTTATCTGTCCGTTGGACTTCTTCAAACTTTGGTTGACTTTTTTGACAGCAGGATATCTAGATGGTGTTGAGAATTTTGTACAGTTCACTAGCTTGCTTTCCTCATGTTAGAGGAAAGCACTCACTGTAGACGTCTGCGTCCTGCTGTCATTATATCATACTCTTCCTCAATCCAATATTCTTCATAAGTTCAATGTATTTTAGGCTCTCATCTTACCACTTAGTGTGGATTCACTGTCTCTCAAATATTATGATATTCTTCATGAAGCCCTGTCATCTTCAGTGGGTGCCATCTTTCAAATGTCTTCCACTCCGTTTCCTTTTGTTCCACAGTTTCTGTGGCATTTGATTGAATTCTAGAAGATTTGTGATTGAATATTCAAAGAAGACGTGTTCAGAAATAGCATTACTCTGCTTTTTTGGGGTTTCTCCTGGAGATGAAATTGCTGCTTTGTCACTTTCTTATTGGTAAGTGAGCAGCCAGTCAGGATGCCTCCGACTCTATTTGAGCCCCTGGTCTTCCTGATGCTGTCTCCTTACCTTTGAATGGTAAAGTTCTTCTTCTGTGAGTTTAAATATGGAGTATTCTTGTTTGTCACTTCAAGTATAAATCAGTTCGTAGAACTCCTATATTCCTTGCTTAAAAAAAAAATAGTCTCTTCTCCTCAACAGTGGCTTCTAATGTTAACCACGTCCACCACAAATGAGCCTGCTAAGTTTCCTTGGTTAAGTGATTTTACACTACAAACATCTGAGTTCTAATCTTCAGGAGTTGAAAATGCTGGAATCTGTCAGTACATATGTCCATGTGTGAGTTTGGGCAAGTGTATAAATGTATATTTTTCTTATATAGTAAGAGCGTATCATGTTTATTTACTTATTTAATTTTCCTGTCCCAGTCTTTAGGAATGAGTATGGATGGAATTCTCCTCTTCTTCTAGAATATAGAAAGAAATCCAAAAGTCTACTGATAGTTTGGGTTTTGCTATAAAGCTGGGTCTCCTAATATCTTCAATTGATTTTGTTGCTTAATTAATGGTTTTACCCTGCTATCAACACAGATGGCCATACTTCTCCTGTGTGAGCCAGAGGGGAAGCTGGGTGGCCTACCAGTGTTTCCACTGCTCATGGTAGTGTCTGGTTAGAGCTGATAACTCAAAATCATGATGACAGTTGCTGTGTCTCTGGAACTTTCTGGAGTTTAGAAGTCATGAGCCCTACTCAGCAGTTCATTCTTTAGCAGCATACAGCACTCTTGTTTTCCTTGGCTTTTTCTCCCAGCGAGTGTTAGAAGCACTCAGTCCTCACTGTGGGCTGATTACTCTCTTCTGTTCACTTGAACCATAATTCAGTGGAAGCTATTTTCACCCCAGGAAATGTGGAGAGAAGTTGTGTAATTGAGAACAATGTCTTGAAGTGCAAATGGCTAGAATTTGATGTGCTAAGGCTGATGCAGAATGACTTGGTTGTCCTTACAGGCAACTCACTGAAATAAAAAGGTTTAGAATGTTTTTTGTTTTATTTTATTTTGGTTTTTTTCTACTTTTTGAATTGCATCATCATTAAGGCTAACTGTTCATTAAATGATAATGATTTTTGTCTCTATAGAAAAATTAGACTTAAAGTTACAATCTACATACATGTAATGCACTTAATGGGGTCATCAAGGAATTCCATGATATTCACATTTAACAGAAATATTTTTTCAAGTGTGAATGTAAATTAATTAATTGCCATCCAAATAGTTTCAGAAGAATCATGTTCAACCTGATTGAAGATAAACAATAGTTATTTAGATTTGGTACTTATAATTTGAGATCTTCAGAAAAATGACACCTCACCTGCTTGCTCAGCAAATCTTGTTAATATTGATGGTATGTAAACGGGGTGAGTAGAAATTCTGACTTTTTAGTGGTTTGGGGTAGATGGTTGGCTAGACCAGCATTGGGGATGAAACAGAGCTTAGCTTTGCTGAAACAAGGAAGAAAGAGTATTGCCCTTCATAAACACCGAGTCCTTTTCTTAAAGCTGGTGCTGAAAAGCAGGGAGCAAAGATATAGCCGTTCTGTAGCAGCCATTATACAAGCAGAAGAAATGAAACTATACTACAAATAATCTGTTATATTTCAGGTCCTCCAGGGAAGCGAGGCAAGAGGGGCCGAAGAGGAGAGTCTGGTAAGTGACTGCCTCGTGTTCCGAAAGTTCTGGTGCAGTGGCTATGTCTGTTTCCATTAATTAGTGGTGCCGTTCCTTGTTGAAAGGTGTGTGTGTGTGTGTGTGTGTGTGTGTGTGTGTGTGTGTGTTTGGCACTTCTATTCTAGACCTTGAATTTAAGAAAAGACCCTAATTTCTAACAAATTCTAAAAAGGAAGTATTGGCAAAATGTCCGTTATGGTTTAATAACCACTGACATTCCCACCCCCGGTTTTAGCTTGCTTGTTGACCAAATTCAACCCATCTGTCCTGTGTTCCTTGGTGGGGTTCTCACTCGCACATGGTATGGCAACATGACCATGTGTCCTCTCTCTGGGTGAGCAGTGTGGGAGTATTTATCTTAGCACTTCAAGGAGAATACCTTGGAAAGCTCTATTATTTTATCCAAGTGGCACAGTTTGTCATACTGCTTTACCATTCTTACAGACTGTAAGAGTAGCCCCCGGTACAGCCACGGAGCTTTGGTGATGAGTACGGTGTCATTAGTCTGTCTGGAGTTTCCACGTTGTCATTGAGGAAATAGAGCCGTTGACTGATCTGGCCAGGGCTATTGCAATCCTTTGTCCTGACTCCCCGCTTCAGTAGTTCATGATTTCAGGACAAATTCCTATAGGTAAAGTAAAGTAGAAAAGACCAAACTAAGATATTTCTGAAACCAAGATATAGCAGTAAGTAAGGTCTGTTACTGCTCTTAATCTTAGTCTGAGATTTCAAAAGGGTCAGTATCCAGATGGCTTTCTTATGAGAACATCAGCTCATCCTTTCATGGTGACTCCAGCATGCTCTGAAATGGGGGTTTCCACTATCTAATGCTCGGATTTATCAAGATTTAAGACAGTCACTGGCCAGGTGTTGAAAGCGTAGAACCCTAGCTTGTCAGGAAGAGCAGGCAGCAGGCTGAATCTGGGAACGTTCCATTTCCTCTTTCCCCTTTAAAAAAGGTTGCTAAAGTGAAAGGGATTATGAAAATTCATCACCTGGGGAGGCTAGCTGCTGAGTTCTGATTATCCTCAAGAGCCATCCTTAGGCCTCCCTGAGTGTAGCTGGCAGGGCAGGGTTCAGAAGCGAGGCTTCATCCCATCCTTTAAAATTAAATGTCAAGGCCAGCCTGCAGCGGGATGAGACTCGCTTTGGTACCTTCAGTTTGTGCTTCGCCCACTCTAGCCGGTAAAAGTAATGATAAAACATTGTTGGAGTCCGACAATCACCCAAACAATCTTGTGTCAAAAGATTAAGGAGGAAGTTCTATAGACAAGATCAAAATCACTTCCCAACCACCTAGTGACTTAGAGTTGGTGTTTAGAGCATATGGTGTGTGAAATACAGAAATGTTCTCAGTGTTTGCCTGTGCTCTGGTTTCAAGAAACCTCTAGAGACACCAGGCCTGGGCCTTTATGCGTTGTGGAAGCGTTGAAGGAAGGGCGTTCTTCAAGGGCAGCCTTCAGCAAATGATAGGCTTTGCTGATTTCACTGTTTATCAAGCTCAGTTCTCTGGAGAAGCCTGTCAAAAGCAGTCAAGATTCTCCTGACTCATATTTTACCTAAACTTGTAGGTATTACACAGTTTTATTTAAAGATCACAGGCCTCTCAGCTACACATGAGTGCGCTTTGGAGAACCTGAAAGTTCAAATTCTCCGCACAATTTGTGTTTGGGCATAAGTTTATTTTTTTCTGTCATCTCAAAGGTCTGTGATGTAAGGGAAAGACTTAAGAATCATTGTGTGCTAAGTCTCCTTTGTGTTCTTAGCATTGCGATGTGGTTATAATGATTCATTGTCTATTAATTTGAACATTTATTCTCACTAATTTCTCTTTCTCCTTTTCCTCCCCCATCCTGGCCCACAGGTCCTCCTGTAAGTATTGTCTGATGATTTGGGCTCTCTACATTAATCAAGATCCACGTATGTTAAAACCTTGTTAAAAACAGATATGGTTGAAGCTTCATTTAGGAAAATGTGACTGACCTTTTATGAATGTTTAAATGTGTAAAATGATTTCTTTACTACACAATTTTGGGGTCCTGTGCTATACTAGAATGCAATATTGGGGAGGGACTTTATTTTTTATGTTGTCATACACTGATTATTCTCTTGAGACTTTGGAGTCATGTATGAAGCTTCTGGTTTTGAGTCTTTTTCCTGGAATTCTGAGGTTTCTTTTGCAAGCAAGTCTCCAAGCTATTTCACACTTCTTTTTTCATCTGTTCAAACTCGTGTCTGAGATATTTGGATTTGCCGGTCCACCAAATGTAGATGGCAATATGATCATGGAAGCGATACCCCCTGTGCGCCGCTGAGGCAAGTCATCCCTTCTTAGGCAGAACTTCCTTTGAAGTCTGTTGGAGCCTTGCCTGCATAAGGAGCCTGAGACATGGCCCTCGGAGAGTTCGTGCTCCTTTCTTTCCTCGAGTAGGTCATAGCTGTGGCATTCCAGACTGCTTTGCACTCACAGGAATAGATTATCTTGTCAGCTTTGAGCTCAGTGTGTTTTTGAGTAATATCCTGGATATCTGCTGTCTGACCCCGGTGTTTATACTGTGCACCGGGCTTTTTCAGTAGCAGTGATCATTAGCCTTGAGATAGTTTCTCATCCCAGATTCTACATTGCCACTTTATCTGAGGCCAGCATAGTCCAGGGAGAGGGATTAGCACACACTTGTTGACTTGTTCAGAGGAAGCATCGGCTTCTAAATATCTTTTGCAGCCTTCCTGCCATGTTCAAGGATGGGACATGAATCATGTTCGCAATACTCTTGCTTCTGTGACTGACTTGTCTGCTCTTGCTTAATGCTAGGTAGACAGCATGGCCCAGGTCTAGAAGCCTTTACTCCCTGCCTACATATTAAGCTTCTGTCTTTAAAACTCAAAACAAGACACGACTACCCCAGAGGAAACTCTCAGGGTTACCAGGGGAATAACTTGTTCAAGGCTTCTTTCTGGGGAATTTGTGTTTGTCATACAGACTGAGAAGTTAATTCCCATGTCTGCATGATGGTGACCTTTAAGATAAAAGTATTTCCTCTTTGGTTCATTAAAACAGCATGTGGGCATATTACCTACATTTGCTTGGGCTATCTCCTAGTCCAGATTTTCCGCTAGAAGATTGTGTGTATTTTTTTCTTACTGTATATAAAGAAAGGAAGAACTTACTAGGTCTCAGCTATTTGGTGTGCAACTGTCGATGCACTCTGTGCACAAAGTTTCATTTTTATTCATACAACCCTCTGATACTACCAGTGGTGAAACTAAGGTTCGTTGAGGTTAATTCCATAAAGTTGCATAGTTAAGGGCTTGTGAAGTTAAAATTCGGTTGGATACATCTGATTTTATATAATTTCAGCTTCCTACTTAATTCCTCATGAATTCTAAGTGTGTTATAACACAGACCCTTGTTATAAAAATTAGGCAGACCGTGGTTAAATTACATTCCCTGGCATTAATAATTACATACAAAAAAGCTTGGTCAGTCAACGTAAAATGGCCACATTATAAAGCAAGCATGACACCCCCCCCACACACACACTTTACCTTGACTTTGTTTCAAACTAGTCAGGATGAGGGCAGCAAACTACTTCAAGGACATTGAGTTGTGGCCACGTGTTTTCATGCTGAGTAAGAGATCATTCAGATTGTTCACATGAAGGTTTGATGAGAAACCAGTTGTTGTAGTTTAAGTGAGAAATGCCCTCCATAGGCTCAGGCATTTGAACACTTTCTCCCCAGTTGGTGGCACTCCTTGAGGAGTTAGGAAGAACAGCTTGCTGGAGAGGGTCGGCCCACCTGTGCTTTAGCCCCGCCTCCCCACCATGATGAATTCTCTCTCTGGAACTGTCAGCCAGAAACTCTTTCCACAAATCACTTTTGGTCCTGGTGTTTTATCGCGGCAGTAGAAAAATAACTGGCACACTAGTAGTTGAAAACCAGGGGAAGAAGTATGTAGACTGCAGCCTCTTTGAATACAATGGAGTTGTACCTTGTTGCTTATGATGCTGTGTCTGGGGCTCTTACAGGTAAAATTATCTCATAATGAAGTCCTGTTGAGCCTCTCATTTTTTTTTAAAAGATTTATTTCTTTATTATGTATACAATGTTCTGCCTGCATGTATCCCTGCACACCAGAAGAGGGCACCAGATCTCATTATAGACGGTTGTGAGCCACCATGTGGTTGCTGGGAATTGAACTCAGGACCTCTGGAAGAGCAGTCAGTGCTCTTAACCTCTGAGCCATCTCGCCAGCCTGAGCTTCTCATTTTTAACCGTAGGATTTCTAAGAAGTATCTCTCTTCCATCTAATTTTGCTTTAGAATAAGTAGCTTTATAGGCAGTTTCTATAGTATTGCTTATATCTGAATAAATATTAATGAATAGTGGCACTGTTATGATTAGATAGACTTACTAGCAATGTATCTACAGACAGCATCCAATTATTTGCAATGTTAATGTCTGATTTATATTTCCTATTTTAAGCATCATTTTAGTTTTGTGTATAGTTTTATTTTTTTCCATGATCTGAAATCTAAAGTTAATTCAATCCTATTTTTAAAAAATTTTATTTCCCTAATTGGTGTCTTTAAAATGTGCTCAGCTATCTTCACAAGTAAGAAACTACTTCCTCTGCAGATGTCAAGGTGTGCTACTATTTTAACCACAAGTGCCTTTGTTTTCATTCCGTATTTTTTATGTGAAGCCCACAGGTAGTCTGATAAGTTGATAGTCTTCAACCTATAGCAAGGAAGTCCTCCAGATGTCTTTCTTGCGGACCTAGCATGCTGGCGCTTCTTATGAGCAGGATGCTGAGGTGGAGCCTTGCATACTGCTGTGCATTTTCTCATCCTTCACTTTAATTTTGTTGTCAAAAATACTCAGCATAACGGGCAGCATCAGGCACATTGCAATGATCCACAGTGTGCTGACTGGTCCAGGGGAGGGTGGCAAATCTCACTGTCTTTTCTTCTTGCTAAAATGTACCTGTTCCTTGTTACCCTCTTGCAGTAATATTCTCCAGATTAAAAGAACAAAATAATAAAAAACATCCTTGATAATAAAATTTATTGACTTCCCCTTTATATCTTCATTTGATATATTTTGAAAAACTTGGATATAACCCACTAGAATGTGTGGGCATACCTAATTACATGCTTCTCTTGTCAGTTTCTAGGTTCTTTGTATATTGAGGGTATTTATAATTTAAAACTTGAAATGCAACTTGAATTAGAACCCACATATCAATTTACTCTACAATAAGCTGCTAAGCCTTAATCCATTTTGACAAAAATATTTATAAATAGCTGAAATGGAGCAGTTTTATGATTATAAATTCGATTGATCTGTTTTTTCTATTCATCTACTTTTCTTCTCATGAAAGTGGCATATTTTAGAATCCTGCTCTAAGGAACTCCATGCAGATGCTTAGGCATCTAACTCTGATAATACTCCAGTGATGTGTCTGACCATTGTGTTTACTAAGCATGAAATTATGCTTTCAGTTTTGGATAGCTTGTGAGTGTATGTGTGTGTGCAGATAACCTACATGTGTGTGAATGGAAGGTACAGGTTGACATGAGGCATCTTCCTCAATTGTAGTCCACCTTGGATTTTGAGACAGGTTTGCTCACTCTACCTGGAGCTCACCAATTTGAGCTGCCCATTGAGCTTTAGGGATTTGGTCCTCTGCCCTCCAGTGTGATGGTTATCCCACCCCCATGCTTGACTTTCAATGTGTGTTGAGGAATCCAAACTCTGGTACCTGGGCACTTTGCAACTGAACCATCTCCAGCCCTGTTTCAGATATATATATATATAATGTCCTGAAATATGAAGCAAAGACTTAGATATGAATTTGGAAAATTACTTCAGGATTTTTAAAATTAGCAAACGTCTCCCCCAGTTTTACAGTCTGTCTTTCTGTCCAAAAGGAAGTTCTACTCAAATATTCATGGGTCACAGAATCAAGCATGTCTAATAACTGTAGCCAGAGAGAGAGTCAGGAGACCCCTTTGTAACTGACTGTTTTACTTGTATGGGTCCACCAAGCCCCATAATTACTCTTGATTGACAGAGATATGATGTTATTGTTGGTAGCTAGAACTCTCTGAGGTGTGAAATCCGATGCCGTTACACAGCCTGTTTTGTTCCATCCACCTTCAGCAATTGTCAACTCGGTTTGAACGTTAGAATGTTGTTGACAGATGAGTGAGGCAGACTGAGCCAAGCTAAGCTTACTGCGCTGGTTCTGTGGTAGATGAATTAGGAAAACAAAAAAGTCTCTGAAGAACTTTAAGATGCAAAACGCTGACATCTCTACTTCATAATGAAGAAACAACTTAGGTTTTCTCATTCTAGAGTAATTCTTCTCCAGATATAAGAACAAGTGATAGCAACTGCTCATGTTTTGCCATTTCATGTATCAATTTCTATATCGCCTTTGTGACCAAGACTGACTATACCCATTTTACAAAGGAAGAGACTGGGGGATGGGCCCATTACATAATTTGTTCAAGAGCATACATCAATCATGAGACAGAAGTAGAATTTGAACCTAGGTTTATCTCTCTTCACACCTCATTTCCCTCCATGTTGCCCAAAGACGTTTTTCAGGCAAGTTGAGTTTTAGCATCACGGCCTCCTCTGTAAGTAGTGTCCTTGTTGTACCTTACTCTGCCTACTGTTTTGTATCGGTTACTCTAAGTACTTTCTAGTTATCTGTGGACCTTGCAGCTTGTATATAGGCTTTCATGTTGTCACTTACTTAGAGTAAACTTACATATGATGTAAGCAGTATCAAGTGAAAGCACATTCCCTGAAAGGATAAGCTTTGCCTCTCGAGTCAGGAAAATGCATTTGTGAAAGTTTTCAGAAAAAGTTCTTCTATGTTTTTGTTACATTCTTTTGCTGTTGCAGCAACGCAATAGCCTGACAAAGGCAACTTGCAAAGGTGGTGGCTTGTTTCAGCTCATGCTTGCTGGGCTCAGTCCATCATGGTGGAGAAAACTAGTGCAGCAGGAGCCAGAATCCCATTGCATCCGCAGTAAAGAGGCAGAGACAATGGTGTGCCTTCCCATCTCGATTAATGTAATCAAGACAATCCCCCATACGTACACTCGGCAACCCATGTCCCAAGCGAGTCTAGATCCTGTCAAGTTGACAGGGAACACTGACTATCACCTTTAGTGACCATTCTTTTCCCTCTAATAGGATACTGTTGGTGACTGAAGACAAAACTGTTTGTCTTGTAGGAGGTGATATCAGTACAAAATATCTGGATAGCTAGATAACCACAACATTCACTGAAGCAATCCAAAGGAACAAAAACCTGGACAGTTAATTTAGGTTTAAAGGCTTCTATGAATAGAGTTAGAAAAAATGGTAACAGGCTGTCTCACTTTGTTTCTGTTATAAAACACCATGACCAAATCAACTTGGGGAGGAAAGGGTTTTTTTTGTTTTATCTTATAGTTTATAATCCATAATCCAGGAAAATCATGGCAATAACTCAAGGCAGGAACCTGGAGACAGGAACTGATGCAGAGGCCATGGAGGGATGCTGCCTACTAGCTTGCTCCCCATAGCTTGCCCAGTCTGCTTTCTTATACAACCCAGGATCACCTGCCTAGGGTAGCACTGCCCACAGTAGGCTGGGCCCTCCAAAGTCAATCATTAAT
Organism: Peromyscus nudipes; assembly: GCA_902168325.1. Taxonomy (NCBI): domain Eukaryota; kingdom Metazoa; phylum Chordata; class Mammalia; order Rodentia; family Cricetidae; genus Peromyscus; species Peromyscus nudipes. The sequence goes on from CABHPH010138099.1 coordinate 22,367, forward strand.
CAAGACAATACCCCACAGACTTGCCTACAGGCTAATCTTACAGAGGAGGCATTTTCTTAATTAAGAGTCTTTCTTTCCAGATGACCCTAGCTTGTGTGGAGTTGACATAAAAACTAGCCTGTGCATTTTGGGATCTTGTATATATGTTTACCTCCTGCAATATAAGATTAAAAGGGGGCTATAATGGTAAACTCTTAAGAGAAGAGCCCAGCATCCTGTTTTAAGTGGTTCGGAGTTACAGATGGCAAAGCTCAGCCCCAATTTGTTTACATGCTTTCTGCGTTCTTCTTTATGTAGGCTATAGTGCCAGATAAAGCAGACTTTTGAATTGTGCAAGTGGTATAAAGCCTACAAACTCATCTTCAAATTGAGATAGCTCAGGGTGTGTGTGTGTGTGTGTGTGTGTGTGTGTGTGTGTGTGTATGTGTGTGTGTGTTTAATGAGGAACAAATGAATATATAAGTATCAGTGGTATTTTTCTTTGCAACATTGTGTTTTCTGTGTAGTATTTATGCATACCATCAGTTTGCGAATGGCTATAGCCTTGATATCAGATAAGAACTGAGATCTTGCTGGCTTGCCATAATGGATATTTGTTCCTTGTATGTGGTATAGGACTGTGCTTCTAAGTGGGACTCAGACCAGTGGAGACTCTGTCATCTTCACAGTCTATGTCGAGACTCCCCTGTGGTTGGACCGAAGATGAAGAAAGAGCTGAGGGTCAAGTGGGGGATGCTCTGCATATCATCACTTGTACCCAGAAACGTGACAGGAGTCAAGTCAGCCGCTCACATAACTGCAGGGGATGTAGAGAATCATAACTGGACTCAAAAGGAAAGCTAAACAAATCAGGGAAGAGAAAAAAGAGGGAGCTAAAAGAGTGATCCTTTTAAGTTAAACCGTAAGGAGGAGAGCAAGGCAGTCATAACGTCTTTGTTTTTTAAGTTGTAGAGATCAAACTTAGGTCCATACCACACTC